>JAUESH010000044.1:255364-276511 GCA_032275165.1 Synergus magnus | reverse complement strand
AAAAAAATTTTGAATTACTTTAAAATCTTGAAACTCTTCCAAATTCTTTAAAAATTCTTTAAAATCACTTGGAATCTCTTCAAATTCACAAATCTTTTGAAATCCTGTAAGATGTCTTGAAATTTTAAAAACCTTGTGAAAATTCTTGAAAATCCTGAAATTCTTTTAAAATTCTTTAAAATATCATTTAAACTTCCTTGAAATACTTTTAAAAATTTTTAATTACTTAAAGATCTTGACACTCATTCGAATTCTTTTGAAATCACATACATACAGTGAGGGGGATTTAATGATTGTTCACTGCATCAGTTGGTGTTCCATTATCGAACAGGTTTTTCATCACATCATTTTTAAAAAGTGGTTAAACAGTCATTAGAAAAAAATAAAATTTTAAAGTCTCAGAGTTATTGTTTACGGACATAGGTTATATATGTTAAGATCATATCAACGGGAATTACAGAGGAACAATACCTTACTAATCAAAACCATTTCCGGCTCAACAATTTACGCGAGTAGCCGAGACAAGGTCGAATGCAATGATTTGAATGTGCATCTGTTAATTTATCTCAAACGCCTACATGCGGAACGCCACGCGACCAGTTTGAACAAGGCCATTTGAACTGTGGGAATGAGGAAAAGCCTCTGGTTTAAACACACTTTTCTCTATTCTTTCCTGCTTGCCTTGCCGACTATGAGAGATCGAATGACGTCGCAGAAGGATCAAATGAGATGGAAACGTCAGCAAATTGCGTAAACGAAAGATAAAGGTCGAGTCCTGCTAAGGAGCTTTTGAAGTCAGCAGGATTTTAAATGCCAGATTTTTCAGGTTTAAAATAGGTGAAATTCGTGAGAAATGTTATTATATCAGTTATCTTGAAATAGCTATTTTTAAATTTAAAATTTAAAATATTTGATTCAAATGGTTTATAATGTGTTCAATTTTGAATAGTTCGATTAACTGCAATTAAATATGGATTATCCTGAATAGTGTTTTGTGCCTTTGTAGAACTTTCTGCTATGTCACAGAAAACAAGAAAATCCATTCGAAAACGGATTTAAAGATCTTTTATTACAGAAAAAAACTCCACATTGTTCTTTATTAAAAAGTAAACAATGGTGATTTATATTGTTATCGTTAAAGGAAGCAGACGATAATCCAAAGAATTATCAGAATCTGGAAACGATTGTGCAAGATTAAGCAGAACGAACTTAAATGCTCCATTTTAACTTCAGTGTTTTTATTCAACAGTCACGACCACATTTCTTCCTGTTTTTAAATAGCAAAATATTGTCTTCATACAATACAAAAAAATTGCAACCAACGAAAATTTAATTGTTACGTGAAAAACAAAATGCATCGTTGATTCAATAATTCAATAAAACATCAAATGTAACTTGATTCAATTAGCAGAATTCATCGTACAGTTATTTTACCGAGAAATTTTAGAATTTAGGAACAAAAGGAATTTCTGTTTTTCTATTATGCAATAAAACTGAGTAAAAAATATTTATCATTAAAAATATTAATATTTATTCAAAGAGACTTTCATTGACTGTGGAAGTTTTGAAACATCAAATGAACAAAATATTTTTTCCCAATTCCATTTTATCCAGAAATATTGTTCCAACTAAAAATAAAAATAGACATTACAAGTTTCTTGCATACAGAATTATTTTCATTGCAAATCAATCAATATTTTAAAACTATTTCTAGTTTAAAATACAATTAATAGAAAAAAATTCGTTCATTTGAACGTTCAAAATTTAAATCACATACTGTGCATGTATTTTTTTAAACTTTTATAATAATTTAATTTCCTCTGAACATAATAAAATATATGAGAATTTTTATTTTAGTTTATCGCAATTTTACATGCATAGTAGCGGTGTAAAAAAATAAGAATAACCAACCTAACACATACATCTATCAGTTCAAATTATTACCGTTTTTAAATTTTTCTAATTTCAAAATATGGAGATTACCGATTTAAAAAATCCAATAATATCCAGGGGTTGGAGTAAGCTGAATTGATTTAACAAAAATAATTGAGGTTATGTGACTAAAAAATTACCATTAATTATTTTAGCACATAAAAAGACTAAAAAACACAAATCTAAAATCACCAATAAAATAAAATATTAGACAAAAGAAACACCTTAAACAATCTTCATACCCCCTTATCCCTCTAAGACCTTGTATATCGATAATTATCAATACAAAACAATTACGATACTTTTTAATCACAGCCTTTATTTTCTTTTGAAACTAACACCGCGAACCCGACAAAAAAAAGTAATCACTGATTATTATCCAGCCACTGTCATGTCAAAGGGACGAAAAAGCGATTGTAAAAATTCTAAACACCTCCTGTAAGAGGGTAAAAATCTTGCAAGTTTATACTGAATTACCCAGTATCCCTCGCGTTGTCACCCCGAGTTTTCCCAACCTCTTAAATCCACGTATCTCAAGAAACAAGCCATGAAATTTGCGATTTTTCGTTAATTCTCACAAGATAAAAAAAAAAGATATAATATTCTGAGATCACTGACCTTGATCGACGGTCCAGTTTCGAACTGCAATTCTCCCGCGTCAGTGGCTGAGATGGATTCCTTTGAATTTCGGTGCCTCTTCGCCTGGGAAACTCGATTTTATTGTTGATAACTGACACTGCACACTTCGCGTAACGATCAACTTTAATCACTTTTTCGCGAGTCGGGTCGCGTGGCCACTCGATGGGCAAGTGGATCTAAGCAGGTACGTCCCGAAGCTGCCACACGGAAAATGGCAGCTCACACTGCAGTGATAGTCGCGAATTTTCGCGGTTTTCCGGAACACGAGACCCGGTGTGTTCGTGTGGGTTTCACAAAACCAACGGGATTTTGAAAAGAGAGAGACGAATAATGCGAGCAAATGGGAGACAATGTGAGAGATCCCGAGCGTTCGTAGCGCAACTAGTTTTCAAAGTCCGAACCACCATTTTAAACTGAATTACCGAGGATTTTACCTTCTGTACATACGGCCGAGACGAACCGCCATTCCAAACTGCTTTACCAATGATACCTTGGTCTAAGTTGATACCGAGCTTCGAACTTCTACCGCGAGATGGCGCTGATGACCAAAAATTCCGAATTTGTTAAAAAAAACCGGTTTTTATTAATTTACTGTGATTTTAGACTTTTAATCTATCTCCACTGCGTGTTTTAGAACCAGATTATTAATTGAGACTGTTCATTAGCTGAGTAAAAAGAAAAAATGGGCTCGCAAATTTTATGCTGATGCCATGCGTAGATTTTAAGTTTCAGATAAAAAGTGAATAAAACGGGATCTTTTTATATAAAATATTCTATCAATTTAAAAGCGGCTTTTAGATTAAACTACTGTTGACTTATGATTAGAATTATTCTACAGAAATGAGTAAAAATGAGCATTCATAGAGCAACTAGACTAACGTTTGGCGAGAATGGCGGCCATCTTGAACTGAAGATTTCCCACAGTGTCACCAACTGTATAACTCCAAGTCCGTACTCTGCGCATGCGTCGGGCTCGGCATCTGATTGGTTGCTATTGGCGCGCAATTTGAAATGCTAAAAATATTTTTTAATTGTTTATTATAAATAATGGAGTTTTAACTTATAAAACTGTTTATTATACCGATATTAATTAATCTTAATAAAAATACAAATTAATTAAGTGTATACTGTGGAAATAAACAATAGCCGTTGGTATTCACCTCAGGTGACTTGTGAGTACCAAAGTGCATTTATGATTCGCAACAATTGGCAACATTGAGATTTCCCATGATACCCCGCGGCATGGTGTTTGGGCGAATTTCAGCTTAAAGTTAAAACAAAAGCAGATTTCGCTTATCTAATTAATTGTTGACTAATTTGACTGTGGAGTATTTTTATAACTTTAATCGTTTATTGAAACAGGATTATTAATCGAGACCATTTATTACGAGAAATAGACTCCCAAATAGTATGCTGGTACGTAAATTTCTAAAATCTGTGTAACAGGTGGAAAACCCGACAAAAATAGTGTTCCTTGAACTAGAATATTTTATATGTGTTTAAAATCTGTTTTTTAGATTACATTATGTTTTCTTTTATTAATAGAACTCTATTCTAGAGAAATTGGCATAAACCCTATTAAAATAGTTGCTAGGTTATGTTTATCTTGCAGAAAAGTTGTTTGAATTGTTATTCTTATTATTTAGGGTCATTTGTTACTTATCATATGAGCAAATTTAAATTACCTGCGTTTTTTTTTCTACAAATTTTTCGAAATAAAAATGGTGAAAAAATGGGTAATCTGGATTTGCTCATATAATAATTACCACATGTTTTTAATCTCTTTTTTTAGTATTTAACCGAGGTATCTTAGAAAAGATGAATATTATGTTTAATAAAACTCTACGGATGATTTTAATACGCAAGACATGAAATTTCAGAAAGAATTAGCGATCATAAAGCAAAGTAGAGGTCAAAATTTCTATAAACATTTAATTAATATTCAATAATTTCAATAAATATGCACTGGTTTAGAAAATTAAAAATACTCTCTGCTAATAAATTCAAGGAACTTTTTAAATTATATAATAATAAAAAAGAATACAATCAGTTTAATGGAAACAATAAGACGGTCGAAATATTTAAATTTCATTTATTTCTAACAGAAATAGTTAAATTAAAAAACAGAGTAAATTAATAGCTTTTCTAAAATACATTAACAATAAAATTTTGAGGAAAATTGAAAGTTTATTCAATGAATAGCTAAAGTAAGATCGATGTAGTTATATACACAATCAACCTTCATAAACATAAATTAATATACTAATATTTTATGATACACCTAATTAAATACTCGATTCATTCTCATTCATCATTTCTTATCCTTATTTTTTCTTCCTAATCTAATGTTTTTTATTATATGAAGATTTTTTACAGAATTTCTCAATATGTAGATGTCAGAAAAGTGCTTTGTTCGTATTTCTTTTATTTATTATCTGGATATCAATTCTCAGAAATACTTAGCACCATAAACTATCTAACGTATGGTTTCCCATTAATATAACTGCAAAAAGGCACAGTGCTGGTATTGTCAAAATACCGAAATTAAAACCGTCAAAACTAAATCAGCATTTTTTTCCCGATTGTTAAGTGTCAAATGGGCCAAGAATTTCAAATATAAAATAGAGAAAAACAATGAGCTCGATTGGAAAAAACGTATATTACAGCAATGCAATGCGATGTCGTTTCTACTCAAACGATTACAATAATGTTATTCATCTCACGTTACAAATATCAAACCCTGGACATATAAGACAGCAGCGTAAAGAATTCAAATAGACTTCGTGAAAATATTGTCTAATATGAGGAACATTTCAAACCCAAATGTTCAAAATTACAGAGAAAAATTAGTGATCCGATTTTTCAATATTTAATAAATATTTAAAAAGGTATAAATTAGGATTTGGATTTTACTAAACGTCATTTGACCTCGTAATCATTTTTTTAATATTCAAACCTACCTAGCAAATCAGGGAACAGATCGTCTACTATTACGGGAATAATAGATCTTAGATAGAACAATATATCTATGTATTTATCATCATAGATCTCAATCTTCTCGTCTACGGAAGACAGAAACGAATATTTTTATAAATGGGGGCATATCAATTAATGTATGCCTTCTTTTTTTTTAATTTATGCTGCGTAGAAATAAATAAAAAGTTAGAAAATACATCAATGAGGAATATATAATTACTGAACACCTTTCATATTTTCTATAAAATGATTTACAATGGTTTAAAAACTTTAAGGAATAAATCAACTTTTTATCGATACCCATAACCGAAATTAAAAAAAAAAACTTTTCGCGTTCATTCCAAAGTACGTTCACTTTATGAGCGGTAAAGAACTAAGATTTCGTGTGAGAATATACTAACAGAGGTCGTATTTCCTGAATGGTTCCTTTTTCGACCCCTACTCAAGGACCTCTTAAAATAAAGTTTTTTCACATTTATTATGCGAATACAGTCTTCCGGGTCTCTGGCCCAAATTTCATCTTGTTTCTTGCTGCTCTACATTGCGTTAACTGGTAGGTATTTAGAGTCTTTGGTCGTTCACTCACGGAATACTGTTTCTGGATTTACTTATGGCCCCCGTTTTTACGTCAGTCTAGAAGCAAAGAGTATTTAAATATAAATATAATATTGCTCGAGTATTTTATCTATTGACCTTAAAGAATTTGTTGAAAATGGAAGGACTACCTTATGTATTGAGTAGAAGTAGGACGGTGGATAGACACAAAGTTATCCTGTTGATCACAGATGCTGTTTCAATTCCACCAGCATTTGAGGTACTATTAATAATTTCATTGAGGTTAGTATCCTGGATGACTTTTTTCCTATGATTTTTGTGATACACTCTTTTAGAGCACAATAAAATCATATTCCGCTGAATGGCTTTGCAGTTGTAATCTTCGGTTCCATCGCAAATGCAGGTGTTTAATTTATCTGCTTTCTCTTGGCGTTTCAAAATGTCGATGGAGTTTAGGCATCTAAAGACAAATTAATTATAATTAATTTAATTATAATTTTTTTTATCTCTATAATAAATTACAAATTAAATAAATTTTCATTAATTAATTATAATATTTGTTTAAACGTACTTTAACCCTTATATTAATAAATTTATTTATTTTTTAATTAAATACTGCTATTTTTAATATTTTTATGTAACTTAAATCATTTCATGTTAATAAAAATGAACATCTATCGAGCTCAAAATTTACTGAACAACTGTGGGCATCTTTTTTTTTTTTTGAACACCTAATTCAATCTGAAAATTTGTTCTTACCGAGGTTTGCACTTGTCGCCCCTAAACATGCTTTTACAATATTCGTTGTAGTATCCCAACGCCGTGGAACAGTAAGGATCAGCGTTACATATCCATGTGGCTATTCTACAGGATATTCGCGTCTTATTCATTGCTGCTGTAACTGAAGATCTGCATATTTCCACCCTCTGTTTTGACTGCATGCAGATATGGTCTCCAGGAGTACAGATGCACTAAAAAATTACAAATTTTAACAGGGTGTTTACTGTGTGGGAATTTAAGGAAATCCGAGAATTGGCCGGGAATTTAAAAAAATCCGGGAATTGTCCCTGTTTAATTTCTTGTCACCTAAGTGACAACGGTCAATTTATTTTCCTATGAGGAATACTTACGTGCATGAGATCCTTTCCCTCATCAGTACTAGTGAGTGCTATGAGTGCATGTTGACAGGATTCTGGACATTCTTTAATAGATCCACGAGAAACCGACGTGCAACTTGTAAGGTAGTGTTGTAAAGCCATTCCACATCCGGTTCTATATGCACATTGTAATCTTGCATCATCACACGTCAATGAACCATTTATTGGTAACTGGTCCGAATCATTTTTTGGTGATTCGACTGATCCGTTTATCAATGAAATCATGGAGAAAGCTAGTGTCGATAGGACAATGTCCATCCATAGGACACTGCGAGACATCCTCCTGAAAAATTTCGGTAATTTTGGTAACAGAGCGTTAGAGGAAGCATATTAACTTTAATTTTTTCAAAATTCAAAGTAACCATTACTTTTTTTCTTTTCAATAAACTGTATTTCAATTCACGAAAATTCAAATTCCCGAAAATTTAAATTTCCGAAAATAAAAAAAAAAATTTAAGAAATGTTAAAAAATTTTGTAAAAAACTTGTATCAAAGTTTCTCTTTAAAAAAAAATTGATTAATATTGTTCCAAATTTGTGTCCCAAATGTATCTTCAAAATTTCTTCAGAAGTTTTGTCCAAAAATTCATCCAGAACTTGCTTTAAAAATTTTGGAGAAATTTTGAACATTTTTAAATTTTTTTTAGGAATCTGAAATTTACAGGAATTTAAATTTTCGGGAATTTGAAAATTCGGGTATTTTATATTTTCGAGAAATTGAAATTTCGTTAATTTTCTACTTTCGTTCATAAATATTTTCGGTATATTTTAATTTCGTTAATAAACATTTTCGGTAATACTATTTTTATTCGAGAATTTGAATTTTTCGGGAATTATTTTTTCAGTATTTTTTCATATTCGGGATTTAGGTTTTTCGGCAAAAAGATGTTGTCCCAACTTTTTCAATTAAATTTATTAATCTTCCCGGACGATCGATTCGTGTCGACACAAGGAATTTTTATGTTCCTTAAATCAACTTTGAAATATGATATTTTAAAGTCAATTTTACAAAAATTATAAAATTTTATAAAATTTTGATCAACCCTTATGATTGAATCAAGGAATTATAAACTAAGATATTAAATACTATTTCTTTTTTCAGCAATTTCGGGATCGATTTGAAGATCGAGTTTGACCCATTCAAGACTCAAAATCCAAAATAAGGGAAAAGCGTCTAATGTGGTACAACGGTTAAATTTGAATGGGTGAGTGAACATTTACTGCTTGCATTTGCGGAAAACTGTCTCTAATATTCGTTGATTGAACTTTTGAACGTTCAAATGATTGAATTTTTGTATTGATTATATTTTAAACTATAAATAGTATAAAGATATTGATTCATTTTCATTGAAAATAATTCTGTATGAAAGAAACTTGTAATGCCTATTTTTATTTTTAGTTGGGACAATACTTCTGGATAAAATAGAATTGGGAAAAAATATTTCGTTCATTTGAACGTTGAAAACTTCTGGTACATGAAGAAATAGAATTTTAAGGATAGCACTTGAGCCAAACACCCTTAAAGCGGCAAAAAATTAGTAAAATTTACCATACTGCATGGTAGCAACATGGCACCTCGAGGCTGCCGAGTTGAGCATCACTGGCGTATACCCCACAGTATGATAAAGTTATCATTATGATTTTTTACAGTTTTACCATGCTTAAGGTAAAACACAGTTCTACAAAATGATAAAGTATTTGCCAACGCTATTAAATATCTGAAATGCTGCGGAGTTCGAAACGGAACATTTAAGTTCGAAACATTTTACACGGAACAAGAAATTTAGCACCCTATCCCTAAACGGATTCTATATGGGTTCCGAGTCGTCACTGGGTTCCTCGTGGGTGCCTTATTGAGTCTCCATGAATTTGAAACAGTATTTTTCGAGGTAAATAATGAAACATGATCTTATAACATATTCTTTGATTTTAAAAATGTATCTTTTATTGAAAGTTATCTCTAATCGAGGTTTTGGGATTTTAACAGATCTTTATGGTGTTTGGACCTCACCAGGAGACGCCCACACCCTACTATTAAATATTTTTCCGCTATACGTCCCTGGTAGAACCCATATAGTCCCTGCTAGACACTCACACTTTCGATTAAACTGGTACAAACTACAAACCAGTATATACTTCCATGTAGCACTCTGAAAGAAAATTTCTACCTATAAATCCCGGACATGATCCAAGTATAAGCGCCCGTTTCGTAATTTAAATACTATAATATTTCGTTCATTTTATTTTAGGTTTCGAATATTTCCTGACAGTTTTTCGTTCCGGACCTCAATTTTTTTGGATCATCATTTTCCGATGAAACATAAATAGACCCGGATAGGAATCCGTAGAACCTATCCTCTGAGAACCTATCCGGGTTCTCAGCCGGACTTATCCGGGTTCTCAGCAGGACTTATCCGGGTTCTATTAGGTTTTGTTGCCAGGGAACGTAAAAATGGAATCCTCAAAAATGAAACATCCCTCGGCTATCTCAAAGCTTGAAGTTCGATTGAGAAAATCTTGCCCAAGTTCTACCCTTGAAAAATACAGGGCCGTCTAAGGAATATTTGCGCCCCGTTTCATCTTTCTTTTTTTTTTTTGTTTTACATTTTTCTTAATCGGTGGATTTAAAATTTTTTATTTTTTAGTTCAATCTCAAAACGATAGATTTTTTTATTAAACCTGGATAAAATATTTTATATTAGAGACATTGTATACATGTATTGATAAGACCATGTATATTTTTAAAGTATTTATTTGCATAGTAGTCTATTTGCGCCCTTATTCAGAAAACCGTGAATATCTCCTAAATATCAGATGTTACACATGTCCTTAAACCACATTATATCTTATTATTTGTATCTTCATCGTGTGTTTTTTTAAACATATTTTCAATCGAAAAAATTGCGTGTTTCTGCATATGCATTATAACGTGTGATAATAACAAGTTCGATTTAAAAGATCAAAGATACAACCGGAAGTGAAGTCCCGCCTCCACTTCCTCCGAAATTCGTTATAAGAAGACGCGGTTTTATTTTATTTTATTTTTTTTTTGAGTTAAACTAGTTCCTTTTTTATTACTCTCTTTATTCCGCAAGGAATGAACGTTTGTCGAAATTAATTTTTAAAATAATTTTAAAGAATTAAAAACTTTATAAAGAATTTCGAATAACTTTAATAAAACATGTTCATACCTCTTATTACTTGTTAAAAATCCCGGTTATCATATTGTTCACTAAAAATGCACTTTCACAATTTGCCACACATCATATCGAAGAACACAAAAACTTCCTTTTAGCATTTAAATATGTATCATAAATGATAAAGGGTATGAACTGAAGATTTGGATATAGTTTTTATGGGTATTGTTATTTGTGTGAATGTCGTAGACGTAGAGCAACTGGTTTTTAATATTTCTTGAAAGTAAATGAGAAAAAAGAAACAAATAAATACGAGCAATATATGCGCGCGACCACAGCCTCTGTGGAAGTTGTGGAACTAGATTGAGTTGTGACGGCTCAGAAGACGCTAACCGCTGGCCCCTACTACCCACCCACTGGGGTCCAGGACACCCCAACCTGTGGACCGTGCCTGATTGAGATACCAACCTGACCCAAACACTACCTTCTTTCTCTCCTTCACCATGCTTCTACCAGCCTCCAGATGAGCCCCCCCACATTAAAAGGGGGCCAAGAGGGGTCCTATGGTTCTCAACTTATTTAGTTTTCTAACCATTCAGATGTGAACAAAATTCAGAAAAATCCCTTTCCTCTCATCCTATAGAAACGAAAATGTCTCTACTTTTGTCTGATTAGAAGACGAATAAGATATGCTTGCAGTTTCATTCGAGTTTCAAATTTCAAATAAAGTTTATTAACTTTATGGTTTTATCAATTTTTTTTTAAAATCCATATTGATGATTCCAAAGTCTTTTTAAATCATTTTAGTTCAATTTTAACGATTTTTTATTAAAGGACCGTAAAACTAGGTTTCAAAGATTATAGGATTCAATAAAACGGATTTAGAAGACTTTTTGAAAATAAAAGTTTCTCTGAAACTTTTTTTCAGAAACAAATTACCCTGCACAAAATGTATGGAAAAACCCTTTCGGTCAAATTCGCCCACTATGACTTTTTATCAGCATCACTTGAAGCATTTAAACTCCAACTTTCATCCACTTTGACCGAAAGGCCTGTTCCTTACAGTTTGTGCAGGATCCTTTAACAAATTTTTTAATTCCATAACTTTATCTTCAATTCTTAACCGGTTTCGGAATTTACGCAACTCAGAGGCGGAATTCAACACGATAGTTGCCCTTTATCCAGTTGTAAATATTCACATATAATTCTATGTGGATTGTTTCAACACATTATCGAAATTTTCACTATTTTAGTATTTTACTAAATTTAAATGCACAAACTCACGATTGAGACTTTTATAAAAATGCAGTCGATTCACTTACGAAAAAATATTATGGGAAAATCAGTATAGGCTTATAATGATTTTCCTATAGGTACTCAATTTCCTATAATTTTTTCGCGATTATAGGAAATTCAGTGTAGGAAAATCAGTATTTTAATATTATTTATTTCTTTAATCGAAAATAATTGTAGGAAACTCATTATAGAAAAAAATTAAATGAAAGTCATTATGGAAAAACATTATAGGAAAATCAATATTTTAATATTATGTATTTCTATAATTATTTTTCCCTATACATTCCTCGGGATTATAAAGAAATTTTGATAGAAAAATCAGTATAGAAAAAATTATAGGCAAATCATTATAGAAAAGAAATATACGATAGTCATTATAGAAAATAATTATGTATAGGAAATTATTTTTTATTCCTATACTGTTCTCGCGATCATACGAAAATCATCAATATTTTAATACTATTTATTTCTGCCATTATTTTCCTATAATCGCGAAAAAATTATAGGAAAATCATTATAAAACTATACTGCATTTCCTATAATATTTTTTCGTAAGCCGATCCGTACGGTCAAGAAAAAATAGGGAAACTGTTTTCACACACGTAATATAAATTAATTATTTAAAATCATTAATATATATAAACGAGAATTTCATATTAAAAGATTACGTTAAAAATTTTCGCGGATGAGAATCATGAAATCACTGAAATTGGTCAAATACTGCCATAACAAATAAAAACGGAATGACACGAAAGTCAAGTTCACATAGACTGCGGAAAAAGCTTTCAGAATCCGTATACCTGCTAACACTTATTTCTTTACGATTTTTTGGAGAAGGGAGAAGTAGGCGATTGAGGGAAGAAGGAAATTTGAAAGGAACAAAGTGAAAGCGGGTAGGTATACGAATTCGAGGGTCACATTCGGATAGAAAATCGGCCTGGAAACATTTTTCTAATTGAAAACCCAACCAGATTTTATGGTTTGGTACAGTTTGGCAACAGTTTTCCTCAATTTCTCGTGTGCAAATCTGCCGAATCAAATAAAGTAAAAGATTATATTAATAATAATCATACTGTAATAAATTGAAATATATAAAATATATATAAAAACAATTTAATTAACTCGTTATTTGATAACTAAAAATTCCTATCTTATCAATATAAGAAACTCATGGTAACTTAAAATTCCTAATGCATCGACCTTTGCCCCAAAAACCACCAGACTATAGGATTCGACGAAAAACAATAACTTCAGCATCTTTACAAAATGGAATCAAATGTATTCTTTAAAATAAGTTAAAAGATATTACTTTTGTAGTGGAATATTTCCTGTTTAAAGGTGAGCATAAAGTACAATCGGACAGTGGTCACTTCCGTAAACTTGGTCCCTCATGACACAGTCACAAATCTTGTTCTTAATACGTTCAGACACAATAAAATAATCCAGTCTCCTGTAAATATTTAGGAAAAATTTAATCTAACGCTTCTTTTAAATAGCTTGAAAGAAAGTGTTATTTTTTATTTATTTATCATAGTAATGAGCACCAATAGACTACAAGAAAAGAGAAATTAAAATATAACTTGGATAGTTATAAATTTGATAATTTTCAATGATTTCAAGTAGCCTAGTAAAATAATAGAATTTATTATAATGCAAACTAGTCTTAAATAAAATTTCGTTTATACGTACCATCCAATGTTCTTGCTTCTTGCGTTTCTGAAGTAAGACCAAAATGTGTAAGCGCCTGTTTTTTCTGGATATAAATGTCGGAAGGAATCTACAAAACCATCTTTGAGGAACTCTGTCATACCGTCTCTTTCCTCTTGGGAGAAACCAGCATTCTTTGTATTAGTCTTTGGATTTGTTAAATCTATATAAACAAACGTGCAATTAATAATACATGATTAATAGGAATTCTTCACAGTTTTGCTCTTCATTATCTTATCATAAACTTTACCTATTTCTTGGTGAGCCACATTCATATCACCGCAAACGATAACCGGCTTTTTCTTGTCCAATTTTTGAACAAATTGTTTGAAAGCAGCGTTCCACTCCAAACGTTTTGGCAGGTTGACAAGTTTATTACCAGAATTAGGGACATCTGCAAAAAAATAAATAACACATAATCTATCTAGAAAGTTAACTTTAGATTCAAAATGTTTCTGGAGTTCAGTCAGTGAATTTTTAGGTATCACACTTACAAACATTTATTACGTAGAAGTTATTGAACTCGGCAGTAATCATTCTACCCTCGTCATCGAATTTGGAATTCTGCAATCCTTTAATGACCTTGATTGGTTTTACTTTAGAAAATAGTGCCACGCCACAGTAACCTTGTTTCTTGCCTAAAAAATAAATAATTAAAATTAAAATCAAAGTAGGACGTCGAGTTGCGAAAATATTATTGTTTAGACTCAAAGCACTTAGTATCTACTTACTATCTACGAAGTGACGCTCATATCCCGGTAATTTTACCTCGTTTGGCAGTTTAGCGTTGTCGCACTTTACCTCCTGAAGTAGAATTATGTCCGCATTTTCTTTCTTGATGTATTCAAATCCGTTCTTCTGCAGAAAAAAAATTCAAAAGGTTTATATAGTTACTTGTTACTTGCAAATAGTATTGGGTTTGTAATTATTTAAAACAACTGCAATTATACCTTTATTAGAGCTCTTATCCCTGACACGTTCCAAGATAAGATTTTTAGATTAGACTCTTCTCCGTCCGCATTGAGCTTTTCAAAAGAGAACTTGATGTTGTTCAAGTCTGTGTCAACCTTGTTCATCAATGAATTAGAATCAGTTTTTGCTTTTTTCGGTTTAGGTTCTTCACCTTCATCTTCCACATCTCTCTTCTTCTTATTAGACTCCTGTGGAGGCGTTTCAGATTTTTCTTTTTTCTTAGGTTCTCTGGTTTTTACCTGGTAAAAGAAAAATTTTATAAATTTCGAAATTCTTTTTCATAAATAATGTTACAAGACAGACTATAAAAAATATTGACTAATAGCAAAAAAACCTTGATCTCCAATCCAAGTCAATAAATCTTAAATTAGAAATTCAGGAGAAATTGAAAAAGAAATTAGAAATAAGCAATAGGAATTCAAAAGAATTTAAAAGAAGTCAAAAGAATCTAAAAGAAATCAAAAGAATTTTGAACAAATAATATGTAATAAAATTCAAGGTGAATTGAAGAGAATTCAAAACAAATCAATATCAACACGAATTTGAAGAACTTCAAGACAATGGAAGGGATTTCGAAAGATTTGAAAAGATTCTGAGATTTTAATTGATTTTTAAAAATTTCAAAGTATTTCAAAATATTTCAAGTGATTTTAAGAAATTTTTAAAGAATTCAAAAGAGTTTCAGGATTTTCATAAGGTTTCGAGACATTTTTAATTATTTTAATCAATTTCAAGCGATTTAAAGGGCTTTAGAGGATTTTAAAGTATTTTGATAGATTCGAGAAATATTTAATAGGATTAAAAGATTATAATGTCTAATATTTTAATGTCTTATAATGTCTATTGTTATTTTTAGTTGGAACAATATTTCTGGATAAAATAGCATTGGGAAAAAATATTTCGTTCATTTGAACGTTTAAAAGTTCTGGTACATGAAAAAGAGTATTGGAATTTGCAAAATTAGTTCGGATCGGTTTACCCTGGGGCTCAGATCGAGTTTTTGGGCAGAGTCGGATTCAATCCGAGCTAGAGGATAACCGTCAATGAGATAATCCAACTTAGAGATCCTCATCCTCAAGGGAGAGTTGTGATTAAGTTTTTTTTGCTTTCGAACCGGCACCGTAGAGTTACAACCAATCACAAAACTAGAATTCAACCAGTTCTCTTTTGTGGTTGGCCCCCGAACCGAAACCGGCAAATATTGTATCAACTCTTTCATGAGGACTTCTACTCGACCTGAATTGACTAAAACTTTTTTACAATTTTACATGGGTTTAGAAAAAAGGCTACCCTCAGAATTATTGAAAAGAGCTAAATAATAATATCTAGAATGATAAAGTAAATTCATATTTGTAAATTAAAATCTTCCTATTTCAAAAAGACTCTGACAAGTTGGAGGCTGGCGCCTAGGAGGTTACGAACCAAGACAAAGACCACAAAAATTTCGGCACAATGTAAATCCATGAATTCATGAATTGAAAAACTTACCTTGGTATCTTTGCTTTTTTTAGGAGGCATTTTTGTTCACACGTCTTGAAAGATTTGTTTGGTTACAAGTAACGTTTTCTTTTGGTTTTCTTTTAAGGTACCTTCAGCGTCTTTAGAAAGAAATTTCTACTAGGTTTCTTCATGCGCAGCAAATGCGCAGGATGGTTTGGTTACAATGAACTGCAATGAAGTGCTGTCAAAGTTGGCTCCTTGCGCGCGCATCACATGTAGGCCTCCCACCGGAGAAATGCTGCCATTGGTCAAAATTTGGCGCGCAATTTAAAATCGAATTAATTAATTCGATTTTGAATTTCGCGCCAGATTACAGCCAATGGCAGAATTTTTCCAACGGGAAGCCAACATGTGCTTCGCGCGCAGGGAGCCAACTTTGACAGCACTGACAATGAAAGATGCGCTGCATATTCCAAGGTCAATCGAAATAGAAGGACTGCTGACTGCAGTTTTATGTTTTATTACGTTGTCATCCCTGTGTTTTATGAATAGTCCATTCACCATTGTGTATTTTTTTTAAAAGCCCAAAAAAGTGTTCCCTGATTACGAATACCTTTGAATCTGTGTTGTTTTTTTTGTAAAACCACTATAGCTTTTATTTAAAAATTTTAAACTTGTTATTTTCTATTTCAGACAGAATTCTTGCGAAAAAAAGAAGTAATCCGATCAAATGGAAATTTCTTTTTATCAATTGTTGTTAATGAAATGGCTAATTAAATGTGTTGGATTCATTTATAGAGCGAAAAACTGTCCTTTAAACACTTTCTTTCTAGGGTGGCCACAAGATTCAATTTTTTAATTTCCCTGACTTTTGAACAAATATCCCTGACAAAAAAATATTAAAAATGCGAATAAATTTGCATTAACAAATGCTATTGAATTTTTTTTATTTTATTTTCGCATAATATCACTTTAAATCTTTTGAAACGGAATCTTTTAAAAATATACAAATCTCTTAAAATTCCCTGAAATTCTTTAAAATTTTTCAAAATTCCATGAGGAAAATTAAAATCACTTAAAATTACTTAAAAAATATAAAAATTGCTTAAAATTCTTACAAGCTTCTTAAAATTCTTTAAAATTCCACGAGAAACTTCAAAATACCTTAAAATATCCTTTGAATTCCCTAAATTTTCGTAAGTCTTTTAAAAAATTCATGAAATCCTTTATAATTTCACGAAATCTTTTAAATGTTATAAAAATCTCTTGTAAACCCTTAAAATCCTTAGAAATCGCTTAAAATCCCTTAAGATGATTGAAAATCTCTTGAAATCTTCAGAAACGCATAGAATCTCAAAGAATGCCTAGAAATTCTATATAATCCTTCCAAATCCTTGGAAATCTTCTAAAATCTGTTGAATAAACTATAAAAGCTATATATGTAATATGACAAAAATAACATAATTAGAGAAATGTCAAACTGACATGATTACTAATAAACAGTCACACTGACAAAAAAATTGCAAGACAAAGACACGCGACAAGTGAACTGAACGTAGGAGCTCCAATGTGGACAGAATGAATGAATTTATCCTATTTTATTATTATTTATGTATCAATTTCTATTTTCCCTGACAACTACTCGCATTTTCCTGACATTTCTCTTACTTTCCTGACGCCCTGACATATGACCACCCTGGATACTATCTTACCGTTTTACGCAAAAAGTATTCAAACTAGGTCTTTTTTCGTTCTATATGCACAATTGTATTTGAAAAATTAATATTACTACAGAGCAAAAAAATATCTAGTTATAATTTTTGTTGAGTAAGACGAAGAGTTCGAATTTTTAGCTTTCAACATGGAGCTAATACTCTTAACAGAAAGATAATTCCAAGTCAAATTACAGCAGGAAAGAACTTCGAATTGCGACTGGTGTTTCCTAAAGAAACCTTATATATACCTTCTTTATACTGCAAAACTACTATGAACACCAGAAGAAGTAGCTTCTGCTGCATTTGCAGACGAGGCAGCTGTGTCAGTGGCACAGAACCTGCCCTAGCATCAACGAAACTTCAGTACAGCTTCACGTGATAAATATACTGTTTAAAAAAGTGGAGAATCCAGGCAATCGCATCCAAGTCTTCATGTGTTCACCTTCACAATGTGTATCACTCGAAAACAAAGTCCTCATCTAATAAAACCCATCTGGACATACAACATTCAATTTTGGGAGTCAGTAAGGAACAAACAATTTCAATATCGAGATTCTGCAGAGATTCAAATTGAAAACGCTAAGCGTGCAGTAACTAAAAAAAGACCCGTGGTGGAGGGTGTGTGGCAAGTCAGAGTCGACTGTACATACTTTGCAACCCTCAAATTTTTATACTTATATAAAGACTGAAGACAGAGGATATATTGTCGGCACAAAATTGAAGAAGGTTTTTAGAACATCTGGAATAGGAAGATGCAATTCTGAGGGCTGCAAATATAGAGTTCTGCGAATGTGTGTAGCCCGCACACACTCCCAATCACCTTTAAGTTATCTCGGTGAGTCCGATTCAGGAACCCAGTTCCTGAGTTTCTTCCGAAAATTTCATGGGGCCTCGTCGAACTATCCACTAAGTAATCCACAAATATTTTCTGAATTTGACTTCCTATTCCAGACTTTGGACCTAGTTCAGTAATCTTTGTTGAACGCATTTTTTTCCTGGATGTCCTTGGACAAGAATATATAGAGATTGAAAAAGATAGGCAGGATTCTAGATGGACAAATATTAATTCGGGAATTTCTAAATTAGGTCAAAGTATGATTCGGTCAAGTATATCTTAGGAACAATGAAAAGTCCTCCAAATGGTAAATAAGTCAAATGGTAATGCGGTCAAATAGAAATTAGAAAAACTCTAAAGTAAAGCAATTGATAATTAGAATACATAAATGAAAAATCGGGTATATAGAAATTAGAGTGAACGTGAATTTGGAGAAAGGGAGATTAGGTCAAACAATAATTCGGGTGCCTAAAAATTAGAGCAATTGTTGATTCGATAATATGAAATTCGGTCAAATGGGAATTATGACAAATGGAATTTGGGGAATATCCATGCGCCTCAATAGCCAAAAGGATAGGAAAAGAATAAACAGGATATACGATAGATATGGATACAAAAAAGTATTGAGTGGATAGGGCAGATTTGGACGAAAATACTGAGATGCAAAAGGATAGGCGTGACTGTAGATTACAAAGAGATAGAAAAGGATAAACTTGAATGAAAAAAGAGCAGGATTTCTCATTAATGATCTATATGCATCATTGTGTAGCAGTAATCTGTAAACGCCGGTGAGAGGATAAAGATCACAACGATGGGGTGGGAATCTCGGCGACATCCTCCTACTACAAGTTATAAGTCGAGGCTTCTCGGTTAAACCATTGACCGGGAATCATCGGTGGGAGTAAAACTGCTATGTATTGTAGACTCAGGATACATCTTCTTTCACGTACACTAACTATGAAGTGCACCATGACAGCAGGTGGGGTAATATACGAAGACCTGAGCCCACCTGAAGTTGATCGGTCCGCTGGTGGGAGTAATTTAGGTTACTCGTAGCATCAGGGAATGTGGGCCGAATATATACTGGCTCATCACGATCGTCCAACAGTTCATTCCTTCTTTGTATTTTCCGTTCGCAAGATCGGCACCAGTTTTTCTTAACTACAAAGCTACTACGTGTAACTCCTGTTCAATTTGGTAAGTGTTATTCTTCTTCACACGCGTTCTCCTAAAACAAAAAGATTTTCAACATTTTTGTGAGAACTGTGATAAATAATTAAAACGTGGAGGAATATTTGGATACAAGCTTCTTGCTAATGAGCTGATAATGATGATGATAATAATAATAGTAATTATTATTATTATAATTAGTAATAATTAATGTTGGAGGACTAAATAGAAAAAATATATATTGTCGACACATTCCTTATATTGGGAAGGATAGCTATTAGCTACAAGCTTGTATTTTTACTTTATATTCCTTTTATATTGTGTTCTCGCTCATGGTAACGGTTTCCCTATACCCAGAAGGCCAATGTCCACACTGTTAAGAATAGAATCCAAGTAAAATAACATCTACTTAAATGGCTTAACATGTTTCCCATTTCTAAATCAATAAGCGGCTTGAAATAAATTAATTTTTTACATAGCAGAGAATGCCGAAAAATGTTTCACCATCTATATTGAAGATAATGATATATAAAATATACAAAATTTAATTGTAAAATAAATAAGTAAAATAAAATAAGTTAGCCTTATTTTCCTCACAGGAAAAGGATATCCTAAATGTTCAACGGATAATGCCGAGATATAAAAATTTCCGTCCGCAGAATATCCTTTCAAGTCACATATCCTCAGGATCAAAGTGCACATTATTTACAGAAGGAATTTCTATTTATAAAAAGGCATGGACAGAATATTTAATAAGACTTATAGCGAATATCAGGAAACTGGATTGGCGAAATGGGAGGGGGAAGGGGGAACTCTTTCCAATCCCATTTTACGTTTTCGGGTTATTCTTATGGAGAAATTCTTAATACTAGAGACACTTCCTTATAGAAAGAACATATTTTGAGGGACATCGGGGATATTCTTGGTTTCTTTTAGGATTATTCGCGAATATTAGCAGACTCTAACATTTAAAAAAATCGTTTATAGATCAATTTTTAATTTAAAAACAAGATTTTAATTTTTTAAATTTAATTCTTTTTATAGTTTGTTTATATTTAAAATTAAAAAACTTCCATACATTTTCTGTTATTTATTGCATATAAGAAAAATGCTTGCAGTTTGTAGATTTGGACTCTACAACTTTTTAAGGATTTAAAAAAATACGTCGTCTTTGGGAAAGTCGGACTCGGATCCTTAAAAATCGTACACATCCCTATGAGTTCTCATATGTGGATAATATTTTTCTTTGATAATTTTGATGAGTGCCAGATGAACACAAAAACACTAGCAAATTTGGGTATTAAAGAAAAATTTATTTTAATTTCTTCATTTTAGTTTAATATATAAAGCATAAATTATAAAGCCGGGCGTAATAAAAAGGAAGACACCTGCAGGTTCTAGATTCTATAATTTTGCGTGTCATTTTCACCGTTCGTTGTGATAAACGGTCGTCAAACCATGTAATGTTCTTTTTCCAAAGCTTTCTCATTATAGACTTGTATCAACTTGTTAACTGTGAAGTTTAATTGAGCATCCAAGTATACACTCGTACCCCGAAGTGCGGTGTCTCGTACTACGGTGCTTTTCACGCTTGACTGATTCAGCGTCCCTCCCCCC
>JAUESH010000044.1:232273-243447 GCA_032275165.1 Synergus magnus | reverse complement strand
GAGGACTTTTCGATTTATTTTTTTGTACTCTATCACATATTACCGGTAGTTCCATAGGTGGTGGGACACCCTGTATAATATTACTTAACTCAAAAAACTGACACTAAAGCGTTGCACAAAAGACCCACGGCGTGAACACAATAGGGGAGATCGCGCGCCACCCGCCCTATCATGGTATCTTGTTTACATATCTTTCTATTACTCAAAGAAAAATTAATTTGCCACTCTGAAAATTGGGGATCGTACAGGAAAAAGTCCCAGCTTTCTTTTAAAACTATTTTAAAGAAAAAAAAAAGGGTCGAAATTTGAAAAAACTCAGATTTATTTTTGATTTTCAAAAATTAGGGTCAAATTTTTACCTTTTTCAAAAAACGTTACAACCACCAGAAAGTTTGTGAAAAAGTCTATCAAAAACATTTATATTGAAATTCTGTTTAAAGCAATAGGAAAAAAGTTACAAATGTTTGAAAGTAAGGCTTTGCTTAAAAACCCAAAAATTATACCCCCTCTACTTTGATAAATAATTATCGAAATTAATTAATCTTTGGTGTGAGGAGTACTATCTAATAGGACTACAATTGGGCCAATTTTTAGCCCGAGCGGACAACTTTCATTTTCGAGGTGGGTACACTTCAGAAATTATGCCCCATACGTAGGATAGTAGAGATAGAAAAGGATAATCATGGTATTAGATTGTAAAAGAGATGGATTAGTATTCAAATGATTAGACAAAAGATAGACATGAATAGGAAAGTTGGGATTGAAGAAGATATTCGCGGCAGTATATTACAAAAGGGGCAGAAAAAGATTGGCGTGGATAGGCGGAGAATAAGGAAAGATTGGAGTGGATAACTGGAAGATAAGTAATTATTGGTAAAGATAGACGAAGGATACAGAAAGATACAAATATTGAGATTCAAAAGGAAAGAGGTTATTGTAGATTAGAAAAGAGATAGAAATAGATTGGCCCAGATATGGAAGGATACATTTGGATACATTTTTGCACGTCCATATGCGCGGCAAAAATGCGACGTTACCACATAGTGCCTGCTAAGTCGATAGTCCTTAAAGGTGAAAGAATAAGCTTCTTTTCAGTTTACTTACAAAATATTAATCGTGAACATTTTGAGAAAACTCAAAGTCGGAGAGAAGAGGGGTTGACAACTCGTAAAATCAGGTGTACATTTGCACTGAAATCTCCTGAACTCTCCCGAAATTTCTGAAGTCACTTGAAGCCACTTAATTCGTTAATTCCCTTGAAGTCATTTGAAATTTATTGCATTCTTCTGAAGTCAGTGAAATCATCTGAAATAATTGAAATATGTTGAAGTCAGAAGTATAGGTCTACATCCGCTTGGTCGAGTTGTCAACCCCTCGTAAACAGGACATTATTGATAAAATTAAAAATGTTGTTTTTTCAGAGCACATCTTGAGTTTTGATTTTTTCTTTATATGCCTTTCTTGTTTCCAATTTTTTGGTCTTGAAATTAATAATTTGATAGACCGTTTTAAGCTAAATGTATCAGTTTTACAAATTAAGGCTCAACTGAAGTATATTTGTAGAAAATTTGAAAATAAGTTAAGGGGTTAGTCTACTTTGGACGCATGAAAAAAACGCTATTTTTATACATTTTTTTTGAGAATACTATTTTAGTTATTGATATAAAACTTTTTGGGTTAATGAAAGCACTCATAAATTTAAAAAAATGTGTTTTTATTTTTTTAAATCACATTTTAAGTATGAAAACGGTAGGAAAACAGGACTCCTCAAAAAGTAGGTAAGTGTGCTTATATAAAAAATTAACAAAATGGCGGACAAAAAACAAAAACCTAGAAAAAAAATCACGTTTTTTTCGTAATTTTTTGTAAAAAAAAAATATATTTAAAATTGAAAATTTGCAATAATTCTGCTTCGGGCAGTAGCCATAAGTGTACAGAATATGTGGTTAAAATTTCATAAAATTTCAGTGAAATCTTCTGAAGTCATTTGAATTCATATGAAGTCACATGAAATCACATGAATTCACTTGAATTCCCTTGAAGTCATATGAATTCATTTGAATTTTCTTGAAATCTCCTGAAGTCAGTGAAATCTTCTGAAGTTATTGAAATATCCTGAAATATCTTGAAGTCAGAAGTAGGTGTACACCCGCTTGGTCGAGTTGTCAACCCCTCGGGAGAGATGTAAATTTTTTGGGTGGTACGCTTGGAGAATTATATATAACCCCTATATAACCCCTTAAAAAATGTGGTGCTACATTAAAAAAAGTAATTGTATTTTTATTTCATATCTTAGTGAGCGACACGTGCACTGTCGACGAAAGTAAAGACTTAAGTGGACCGGCGCTAATTAAACTCGTAACGAACTCTGAGACAAAAACTGGTCAAATTCTTAAAGGTTTCATTTCTTACAAAGCTATTGTTCCAGATGACACAGAGATGATACAGGTAAGTTGCAATTGGAGAACTTGTATTTGACTTGTAATTGTTAAAAATAATCAGATTATTCTTAAGAGTTATTTATATTCTGATTTAGGATATATTATACTCATGGTCGTCAAAACCAGATGTAAACGTAATTTTAACTACGGGAGGTACAGGTTTCTCTGCCCGAGACGTTACTCCTGAAGCAACCAAAAATGTAATAGAAAAGGAAGCTCCAGGAATCACGCTTGCGATGCTCATGGCAAGCTTGAAATTTACACCAATGGCCATGCTTTCAAGGTATATTTTTACAAAACATTAGTGATGCAATATCGAAATTGATATATCGGAAATATCGATATTCGATTTGAACATGTCGATAATCGATTTTGACAATTCGATAGTTCGGCCTATAGTTCGATAATTCGGGGTTCATTCGACCCCAAGATGGTACCGTTAGTCCCTAATCTTAAAAAAAAGCTTAATAACACTTAAAAAAACCGATTTTACGTTTGACGTAACTCGACGGAAAAAACTGCTATGATTGTGACAACCTCAGAAATATTAAAATATGGTTGCTACAATTTGTAGTTGCCACAACCACAACTGTTATGTGGCAACAACCACAACTATGTATTATGAAATAGTTGCCAGAACTATTTCTTAACAGTTGCCACAACCACATGTGGTTTGGCAACCACAAATTAATATAGTTGTACCATATTTTACTATTTCTGTGGTTGCCACAACCATAGATTTTTTTCTGTGTTGTGATGACTGAAACCTTTGGGAAAAAGGTGCCCTCATGTTTTTAAGATCGCTGAATTTAAATAAAGTGTTTATTATACCTCGTCGGGTTACCCTTCCTTCCTAACTTCAAAAATAACTTAGGAACACTGATTTAGTCAATTTTGGGATTGAGACTATCAGGCTTAATTTATTTTGCTTCCTCATACAGGAAGCTTTGTGAGCGCAATCAAAATCCAGTTTGAACCGGATTTAAAGCGACGTATCTATTCAGTGTAGGCCGTCAAGGGACGCTCAAGGGGGGGGGGGGGCAGAAGCGTGAACAATCATGAAAACGGACAGAGAATGAGCGGACAATTAACGCGAGATGAGTGTAATAACCCAATATTAACATAGCACCTAAAGCTAGGAAGACCTTCCTTTTAGGTGTTTGACGCATACTGTAACTAATTTTTTCTGTAGTATTTCTATCCCGATCTTACCTGTTCTCTTTCAGGCTCGGCATGTGGGTCGGTTACTCGGTTCTTCCTGGATTTTATGCGGAAAATAGAACCAGAATATTACATTGTGTAATAAGTGCGGAAAATTGAACATTCCACGAGTGTGAAGTTCAACTTCCAACACGTGTCACACACATTATTTTTTGTAAAAAATGCAGTAATGGCCGCATTACCGCACGCTACTCTCACAGTAGAAGAATCTGGAACTTCGCGTACGCTTTACGGATGTGGCCATTTTCATGTATATGTTGCAAAAAATAATTTTCGGCACATGATATTACTTTTCTACTTTGCCTTTATAGGTCACTCGGGATAAGTGTGTCGGATATCCGGTTCTACCCGTTTCCTATCCGAAAAACCGAACCAGATATTAATTTTTCGAGAAACACAAGATTAGGTTTCTTCTAAAAGTTTCAACTTCCTGTAACTCAGACCAATAAAACATTCTCGGTAATAGACATAAATTAAATTAATAACATGACTATTTTATTAATAATCCCCTTCATCAGTGGATTTTATACTAATTTTTACTCGAATTGGCCAACTTACCTGGCCCACTTATCCCGAATTGGCCAACTTTCCCCGTACTCGGGCCAAGTTGCCCTGTACTCGGGACAAGTTGGCGAATTCGTTACCTCTCTCAAAAATAATCTCCCATTTTTTCTATAGCTAACATAAATGCATTTTTTATTGAAAAGGAAAATTACGAAAAATCGTCAAGTAAAAAATTAGTCAACTACCCTTACTGTATACTCGCAAACACGAAAACAAGTTTCTACCCGGGTTCTACCAGATCTCTGTAAGAAATCTGAAATGAAATGTTCGTAATTAACGATTTTCATCAGCGCAAAGTACCCTACAGCGACTGGATAAGGCGCGAGTGGAAACCTAATTTGGTATCTGCGAATGCGAATTGAGCAGTCTAACATTACGTCACACTTGATCGGTAACGTTGAGATCTGTTGGAAAATATCATCTGGGGGAGAACAGAGTATTATTTACATAGGAGTTTGATTGAAATTAATTTTTGTCGATTAAAGTAAGAGAAAAATTGTGATATCGCTTTGCTTTTTAGGTAGAAAAGCTATTTCTGTATTTATTGTCGACAATTTGGAAAGAGTGAGATTTAGCAATCCAGCAGGAAAAATTATAATGTACCGAGACTGAAGTTAAGTTGCATTGTTTTGTTGATGTGACTACGTGTAACCTAACCTCAATTTCGGTATGGTAATTTTTCCTGATGGATTGCCAAATCGCACTCTTTCCAAATTGCCGACAATAAATATAGAAATGGCTTTTCTATCTAAATAGCAAAGCGATATCACAATATTTTACTTACTTTAATCGACAAAAGTTAATTTCAGTCAAACTCCTATGTAAATAATGCTATGAACTCTTCCGAGTAATATATTCCTGCAGCCCTGCAAAAAACGTTAAATTAAAAAGTATTGCTTCGCACTTACGAGGTGTTGTCTGGAATTATACTTTACGACAACTTCGCATTGAGACACAAGCCAATACATTTTAAGGGGTTAGTCTACTTTTTTGGGCGTTTTTCAGAGTAATATTCAGAAATTAATATTTAACTAAATATTTATGAAAGACCAGTTAGTTTTTTTTATTATTTTATATACACATTGAAGAACGTGTCAAATTTTTTTTGTCCAAAAAAATTAAAAACTCGCCGAGTAAAGCCGCTTCGCGCATCGCTATGATTTTCACGCATGGTCAAACGGTGTATACGATTTGGCGAAAACCAGTCGTTTGAAACAAAATTTTAAAAAATTTTCATTATCTATATTGGATTGGCTATGGTGTAACGAAGCTTTTTATTTATTTTTTTTTCATTTTTGGCGACAAGAAAAAAATTCCTGATTTTTTTTTCAATTTTTGGGCCCAAATAACATTTTATTATTATTAATAATTATCGAACAAAACATAATATTGAAAAAATCGTCCGTCACACCAAAGGCACTAGTCCTAAGAATAAGTGTACCAAGTTTCAAGTCGATTCGTTAGTTAGATCTTGAGATATCGTATACACCGTTTTGAAAAACATAGTTTTGAGAAAAACGCGTTTAAAGTTTTGGTCTAATTTTTTGTTTCAGTGAAAAAATTAATTTTAGCTTCTTACCCTTAATCTGCCATCCCTGCCTCATAAAGGGGACCTTCCTCTTCATAAAAATATCTTCAAAATCCGATTTCATCGCTCTTCTTTCGACTCTTTCCTCTTTTGAGGCCTCGAATGATCGCGCGTCGGCATTTCGGAGCGCTTGAGTAATAGCTCGAAATTTCAATGAACACGACTTCTGGCGGGTATGAGACCTTTTGTCCCTTATTCTAGAGGGTTCAAAGGATTTTTTAAGCCAATAAAAAAAAAATTATTTTTTGAAAATAAAAAAGTAGACTAACCCCTTAAAGTGAAAGTTCGAATTTCTTAGAATGCTATTTAATACGATTGAATGCAAGAAAAGTTTAAAGCAAAATTAATACATTTTAATGGGAGAGATCGCATTTGTTTTAATACGATTAAATACATTTGAATCTGTATAATATAAAAATATTTTTTAATGCGGTGGATCGCAATAAAATATTTTTCGAACCGTTTACAACTAATGCGAATGATACAGAAAGCAGAATTGAATACATAAAATTTTAAATATTTTTTATACTTTTCAATCTGACGTTTTTTGTAGGGAGATTTCGACGTTACCGGTCGCGTGTGAAGTAATATTAGAATGCTCAATAGAGACCAGGAACGTACAGGATAGAAACGCACTTTCCAATTTTTTTATAGAGCCCTCTTAGAACTGGGTTGAAACATATTTTTGTGTACGAGTATTTCATTTCTGGTTTCATTTGACGGATTTAAACCGGGTAGAAGATGGATTTTCACCAGGAATTATTATCAGCGCCAAGTACCATACATACCATACAGATATAAAAATGTTCGGTAAATGGAGAACATTCCAAGTTGACAAAAAGACATTGTTATCCTGAGGACATCCTAAACACATCCTTAGGACGTCCACGTCACTCCAAAATACGACTTTAAGACATATGATGTTTTTGGGACATCAATTGGACTGACATGGATGTCCTAAAGATGTCTTTAGGTCGTCCTGACATTTTAAGGTTAAGTTAAATTGTGTGTATGTACCAACGATAAAAACCTAGTACATTTCCAATAAAACCGGATAAGAAACGAGTATAAAGTTTTAGAAATGCCGGGTTCAAACCTGGTAGAAACCGCACACAGCTCCGGCTAAAACCCACGGAGGGACCGGATATGAACATTATTTCACACCATATAGAATCCGGGTCAAGTATCGGATTGAAACCGAGGGCAAAACCGGGTATATTTCCGACAGAACCAGATAAATCCCGAGGAAAAATATTTTAGTGTTCCGGATACAAATAAGGTAAATACTAGGTAGAAAATCCATATGGATCCGGATAAGACCCGTGTAGAAACCAGCTATAAAAATTATGAAGTTTCACAAAAACTGCGGACAAAATGAGGGTAGGAAATGGGGATCGTTTCTACCCGGTTTTTATTAGAATTCTATCCGACATTTTAAGCAAAAAGAAAATACGAGTGCGCGTTTAGTCTAGTGATAATAGATTTCAACATATCAATACTGAATTTTGATATTGAAATTTGGAACAGTTGACTCTGTCGTATCGCACACTTTAATTATTGAACACTTTGAGTTGCTGTTGGAAAACAGCCTTTTAAATAATAGTTTGGTCGTATGCCAGTAGAGTGCGCCACAAAAAACCTGGTAAAAAGGTACAGTTCGTTTTTGTAATCTATATACTGTATACATGGCTTCTGTTCTTTGTTGTTATCTGCGCGTTTCTTTTATCTTTGTCTAAAAATACCAATGAACTATGCAGTTACTGAGTGTATTTGTATCGTGCTTTTATTTGAAACCCTGCTTTTTTGATTTCTTTGTCGTAGTGAAAGCGTGTGATTCGTTTAGGTTAGCCAGCCTCGTGCAATAGTGTAATAAAACCACCATGGAAAGCCAACTTTCGAAGATCGAAAAATTAACCGGAGAAGACAACTGGGCATTGTGGAAGTTTCAAATGCGTGTTCTAAACCTTGCGAGCGCAGCGATAGACGTTCTATCAGGAGACCTTGTTAATCTAGAGCGGGATCCAGATTTGAATCCCGATGAAGTGAACGCGTAAAAGAAAAAGCTCAAAGAATGGAAGAGTTTAGACGGTTTGGCACAAAAATAAATCGCAACAACGGTAAGCGTAGCATCTATGCTTCATATTATGCATTGTAATTCTGCTCGTGCCATGTGGCTTAGCTCCATGAGGTATATGAAAACCAAAGTAAGACGACGAAGTACATGTTGCAACAGAAATGGTTTTCGCTCGGCAGGGATACAGCTGATGACATTGTCACACATATCGCTAAAATAAAAGACCTTGCGTGTTGATTGGCGACGCTCGGAGAACCCGTGTCAGACAGCATGGTAATTACAAAAATTCTATTGAATTTACCGCCTTCACTTAAGCATTTCACCACAGCATGGAAATCTACAAGCCAGGAAGAGCGTACGCTGAATAATCTAATATCCAGACTCTCAATGGAGGAAATTCGAGCAACAGCGAATGAGGGTGGAGACAACAATGCTTTCTCTGCTAAAACCAAGCTGCAGAAGAGTTCAAAGGGCAAATCTCGGAAAAAACCTGGAAAATGTCACAACTGTGGAAAGCCAGGGCATTGGAAAAATGATTTACATTCTAAGAAAAAGCTGTGGAAGCAAGATGATCGTAGCGCAGCTGATGAAAGCAGAGGAAGTGCCTTTTGTAGGAAGCATTGTTGCGGCACATAAAGTTCTTTTCAATGAGTACTTAGAGGATTGGTTGATGGATTCAAGAGCAAGCCAGCATACGTCTCCGAAGAGTGACTGGTTTGTTAATTACAAAAGGTTGTCTGCGCCAGCATGAGTTAGAGTTGGAAATGGAGACGTAATCCTCTCCCGTGGTTTTGGAGAAATTGACATTTGGTCATTCAATGGGTCTCAGTGGGAGCGAAATCATTTAAGTCCTGTTCTTTATGTTCCAGATTTAAGGTTCAATATTTTCTCGTTGTCCTCAGATTTAGATAAGGGTTTGATTTCTGAGTCAGATCATCAGAGGTGTCAACTGCGCAGCAAAGAATTTACAGTTGCAGTGGAAAACCGCTTCAACGATCTCTACAAGTTGAGATTTAAACCCTGTAAGCAACGAATTCTGAATGTTGCCTTCGAGCAAGCACAAGTTCACATCGACAATAGTGGATCGCCTAAAATTTTGAATGAGCGTCTCGCACATCAAAATATTCCTCATGTCTTCCAGATACTAAAAAGCGGAATGTCAAGACGGAACCAGTAAAGGATTGGCATTGCGATAGATGCGCTCAAGGAAAAATGTGCAGGAGACCTTTTCCAGTTAGTCAGTCACAGTCGAAGGCACCCGGTGATCACATCCACGCTGATCTCTGTGGACAAATGAAGCATCTCACAATTGGGAAATCAAAATATTTCTTGCTTCTTAAGGACGATTTTTTATATTATAAATTTGTATATTTTCTAAATCAAAAATTTCAAGCTACTAAGTGCTTGGATTGTTTTCTAAGAAGCACAGAAACGCAGCTGGGATGAAAAATTAAAACGCTTAAAACAGATAACGGTTTAGAATTTAAAAACCAAGAGATGCAAGAAATTATTTCGAGTATAAGGCTAGGGTTATTCCAAAGGGAAGGAGGGAGATGTGGGAGACAGGATTACCGAGAAGAAAGTGTAGTCAGAAAGTGACACAGTATTATGCGTAATATAACCTATATTAGGCCACTACAAGGTGGCATCCGGGAGGTGACCTCGCTCCCGGATCCGGTAACTGGATAATAGAAGACGGCGTCGCCCCGCGACGTCGTCGTTGCAAGGACCTCGTCCTTGGGCTGCCTCCAGCAGCGGCGAACCAGGGCGTCCCGCCCTAAAATACTAGGCCATCCTCGGCCTCCGGAACACACAACGAAAGCTGTAGGGCGTTGACGTCCTTCTCAACGTCGGCGTCCTCTTGGGTGTGGCACTATACAGGGTGAACTCAGAACTGTGCGCGGGAGCATCTAGCTCAGGCACCGGCAGGGAACGGACTAGAGCGCCGTGCTCTAATGTCGGGCAGGAACAGACAGACCAGTCGCGAGTCGCTCCGTGACTCGCGCGCTGAGATTCGGGGTCCTTCGGGTCCTCCCGTCATTGATCGGGCCTTCGGTCGATCAATCCTTGGCCCAGTGTCATAGCGAGAGAGGGCCCGATGTAACCTCCGTGTTACACCCCCTGCCTCCTGTGGGAACTCGGGTTTATTTCTCCAAATCTTACATAAATCCGGGCTTTACTCCAATCCAAGCTTCGTTCCAAAATGCAAGACCACCTATGGGTCCACAACCATCCAAGGACCTCCCTGATTCGTCCTCTTATGGTTCCCATTCAACATCCTAGTTGAAACCTGTAACAAGGAAACAAAAGAAACGAAGCTTTTCGGTCATAAGTAACAATCTTGTTACCGTGCATACCTAAGTCCTGTACCATATACCGTATAAGTTTGCTTCTCAGCAACCAAACCAAGTCTCCCTATCGTAGTCCAGTGTCATTATAAGAGCTTTTAATGTATCGGTTCCTAAAATCCTCACAGATTTCAAATCTGGAACTAATCTCACTAATACTCTCTTAGTCTCCCTACCAACGAAAAATGGGATCGAAACCTGCCCTGTAATCCGCAATGTTCTCTCGTTGGCAACTGCTAAGCTACGTGCGGTAGGTTTCGCTACTTTAATTTATAATTTCGAGACTTTCTCTATCATCGTTTTCCCTATGTATGAATGTGTTGCCCCTGTGTCAACCAAAATTCGAAAAAGTTCTCCCTCGAAATCGACAGTAATAAAAAATCGTGCATCTTCTTCTTGCACACTATCCGCCTTTAAATATTCTGACTTTGCAGTAACGGGGAGCTGCACACCCTTCACCCGCGTATCTATTTTCATAACTGACTCGCTTTAAAACAACACCTCTTTAATTTCTGACGTATTCTTAACGTCTGTCTCTACATCGTCAAACCTATCTTCAATTTCATCTAATCATTTGTTTATTTAATTCAATAATTCAAGTTTTGCCTTTCTAATGGCTTATTCCGTTTCTCGGTTCCACAATCTAAACTTTTATTATGAATTCGCGAAGTCTCTTTAACACTTCCGCTGATCTCGAATTCCGAATCTACTGACCGGTCCCTATAACTCTCAGTCCTAACATTACTCTCATTATCCGAAAATACATCCTCAAACCTACATTCGTCCTCACTTTTTTCCATGGACCATAGCGAGATCTCATTTTTCCTGGCTATCTCTACTAATTTCCTGTTTTTCCGATGGCTTCCCTAGCGAAAGCTTCGGATTGAAATTCATTCCGAACCAATCCAAATCATTCCGGAATTTGTATCCGAACCAAA
>JAUESH010000044.1:213732-232173 GCA_032275165.1 Synergus magnus | reverse complement strand
CGTCATCATAACATAACCACTCAACTATTACCGTACTATTAGAAGTTTTGAAAGATTTGCGAATTATTTAATTACTTCTCGCTATAATAGCCTTTTTACTCTTTAAAACTTATTTGGTGAAAATGAGCGAATAATTTGTTTAAGTGATAATTTATATTAATTGTTCGTAATTTTGTACTACAGTTTTACTGCCAAAATGTTTGTTTATTAGTGCACTTTATTTTAAAGTGCTTCCCCTAAATTTATTAGGGAAAAGAATTTCGTATATCTAATTGAAATGTTTTATTGATTCACAAATATAATACATATATTATGAGCATTGAACTCAATAATTCTGAAGACGAATGCGGATATAAAGGCGCGAATAGATCGACCGAACAGCTTAAATAGTTAAGAGTATCTGTTTTGCTTGCTGTTTCGTAGAAGTCTAGAAGTCTAACATCATAAAATAAGAGAATAAGTGGGAAAACGAAAATGAATCTCATTGGTTTAAAGTAGAGGGTGGAGACAAGTTTCCTCTCTCTCAGTTTAGTTTAGAAAACGTGTAGTGACACAAAAAATAAGGGAAAACCCCAACATGTGTAAAGAGAGTACAATAAAGTTGAACGTTGCGAAGGATGACAAAAAAAAGGGTCCTCTCGGATGGACTCAAACGCAGGTCAATTAACAATATTGGTGGCCAAACGTGCTGAACTTAGAAACTAGCGGATGAAGTAATAAAACACTCAAAGAAAGTCTAAGATGTAGCTGTTCCAAAGATCCTTGAAATGTACAATTTGTAAAAATAGAAAAATACAATTTACGGAGAGTCTGGGAGACAGCTGTTATAAAATAAATGTGTGAAACTTCAAATAGTAGTTGAAACTAAAATTGATTTAAAGATACCTTATTTTCTAGTACATTAAAATTAAATATTGAAAGTGTCGAATTATTCTTATTACTAAATTGTTTAAATGTGAATATCATTAATCAGATCATACAATGTTCAAAATGCAACAATTCAAAGAAATTTTCTTTAATTCAGAAAAATATACTTATTTCTTTAGATTAAAAAAATTCTTTGAAACAAAAAAACTTTTTTTAATTAAAAGAAATTTTTTCTTTGACCGTATATCAAAGAAATTGTTTTAACTTTAAAAATGTTTAAAAACTTAAATATGACGGAATTTTTTTAAACGTCTTTTATTTTCGGCATCATCTGCATTTTCCTGTTTCCTTTTCTTTTTTTTTTTTTTTGTCTATTTGGGGGGTGTCGATGGATTCCCATTTCAAGCCACGCGAAATTCTAGATATGAGCAGCTTCCGAAGTAAGAAAAATCTGTGTTCTTCACACTCGTCATTGTACCAGTCAGGGAAAATCTTATTAGTTTCTTTCACTATAAACTCTTGCAATTTTTGGACTAATCCATATTTAGTCCGAAAAGATGAATAGTTTTTATGCCATAAATTCAAACTGAATTCACAGATTTTTGTGTATACTTCAGAAGCTGCTATTAAATTTCCCGTTGAGAATTCGTTGTTCATGTTTGCAACAGTAGGATAAGCTTTATAAAATTGAAGAATTTGATTTTGAAATAGCACTTGATTATTACTTGTAAGAATCTTACGACATCTATCGCAGTTTTAAAATTTTTTTAGACAAGCAAAAACAGTAAACCCGGCAAAATAATATAAAGCATTGTCTCCTAACGTTGCGTCAGAATTTGCAATGTTTTCAATGTCTATTCCAGTTTCGTGGCTGTGTAGAGAGTCAGTTATGTCTTCGTTCTGTAAAGTATTTTCTTTATAATTATTTTCATCTTCATGAAGATCCACACCGATATTTATGTTTTCCTGAAAACAACTATTTTTTTTTTAATTACTGTTACTGTATTATCATCTGTAATATTTTCAATAATTGTAACAACATAAGTCTCTAACTCTTTGTCTTTTCCGTTTAAATCACCTTCAACGTCTCTTATTTGTCCAGCATGTTTGGAATTTCCGTCAAATACAACTTGTTTGTCATTCTCTATTTCGCAATTACCTGATCCAGGCGGATGAAGAAGACGATTCATAACGATATTTTGCAAATTCTGACGAAACTGAGTTGCAGTGGGATTATTTCCATGACCAGAACGTTGCCTAATTACGGAGAATAAGTTTTCAATGGGGTCTTGTTGCAAACGAGAAGTTATTAAATAACTAATTCCCTCACTTTTCAAATTTTTCCACAATTCCAATACTGCGGTAGTAGTTATTAGCATGGAATTAAAAGTTGGACTATGAAACTTTTTCTTTTTATCGGTTTTAGGATTTATCTCATCCTCTATTTGCAATTGGGAAATCCATTTTAGAGCAGTTTGTATTGTTTCTTGAACTTGAGGATTTTTATCACTCAAAGGTCTACGAAGAGGATTCGGATCACGCATGGTTCTACTATTCATGCAATCAAATAAATCATTCATTTTTTTGTGAATGTTCCCAAAGTCTGCGCTTCTTCTTTAGAAATTTTGCTACAACTATTTTCTGTCAAAAAGTTTTCAATGAAAAAAGTGCGATTGCAATCTCGTTACTATAGATTTGAGTTGATAACTTGACATTCATTTTATCAAAGGGGCCTGGGTTCAAATGTCTTAATGTTAAATTTGGGCATGCTCGAATGATATTTTTAGAATCCTCTTCGTATACCTTTTGGAGTGTCTTCCAAGATATTTTTTCACCATTTCCTAACAAAATGTCATGAGATTTGTGAGTGTTTCTAAACGTCTTTATTAAGTGAACCCAATCAAAAAGTGCATAAACCTTGATATATTTACAACCATTATTACCTGACTTTTCATCTTTCAAATTATTGGATTCATGTGATATATTAGAACCATTAGAATTTTTAGCTTTATTATTTTTTGATTTTGTCTGAAATTCAATGTATGGTTTTTCTACTGTTATACCCAGATTTTTATATAATTTTTTATTGGGTCGGCTTTGATCACAAGCAAAAGCTCTGACATCTGAACCAATTGTAAATAACTCAGTAATTACTGATTTCCATACTTTCTCAAGATCTTTCGCTTTCATTGGTCCTGCTGATAAATAATACGCAATAGGTAACTTCCAATTATATGTTAGTCCACGTACCATAAAAACCATACCGTGAGTTGCGTAATGCTTGGTTCTCCCAAATTTATCAAGGTCCTCTAAACCTTCTTCAAAATCCCATTTTTTCTCATAGATATTATAGTATACTTTTTAATTGAGATTTCATCTAATATTAAAACACATTTTCTTTCATTGAGTGACATTGTCTTAACAATTGAACTAAATTACTTTATAACAGAATTCCCGTTTTCATTCTGATTGATCCTAACCACCTTTGAATTGTTCGAACCGAAGGTAATTTAAATCCCATTCTTTTGAATGCTTTATAGGATCTTGGTGATCTATAGTAAATAGCTAAAGACAATTCTCTTTCCTCTTTTGTCCAATTATTTCGTTTACCTTTATGTGTCTGCATTCTCACAAAAGTAGCAGTTGAACCCTCGAAATTTCCACTTAAAAATTTAAGCAACTTATCGTTTGTCCAATAACTATTTGACTCTTGCTTCATTCTTTTTATTAACCGTTGTGCACTTTTTAACGCTCTTTTTAAATTTGAAATTTTGACTCCTGCTTCTTCATTCATTTTTATCAGATGCACACATTTAGACATTAACCCACTTATGAAGGCAATAATGAGCCATAGGTAAACGTACTTACACGATTTGTTTGACATGGAAGCAGGCATGGAAACAGACTTGTCTTTAGCTATTTTTTCTTACACATTTAATGCATTTTTTATTAAATCCTCATTCATTGAAGAAGTGAAGTCACAAGCGGAATTATAACATTGCAAAATTACTACACAAATTAGAACTCAATTTTTCTTGTACCTTCTTCGATGACGAGGTATTATGCAGCTGCATGTGTTGCAAATCAAAAAGAGAATAGTTTCCACTATGAAGTATCCATGTATCAGCTCTGTGAAAAATATACACACAATAAATTATATTCCAATTCAAAAATACTCAGTAAAGGTTATTTTATTCATTCTCACAAAAAAAGGACCTTGAATAAAGTTGAATAAATATACCCGGTAATAAGCGTTAAATAGAGAAAAATTAATATTTTCAAATGTCAGCGTAAAAGTGAAGATTATTCTATTCTTTTGAATGCGCAATTTTTCCAACTGTCTAAAATGTCATAATAAGAATGGGATATCTCTGAAACTAATTCGTTTCTATTTCCATTTAAATGGAAATGAATTTATACTTTAGAATTTCTATTATAAATTCTGCAAAATTTCTTCAAAATCCTTAAACTTTTATTAATTTTTTTTAAATCCCTTCAACTTCTTTAAAATCATTTAAAATCTTTCGAAATTCGCTAAAATCAATTGAAATCTCTTTAAATCTTTTACATTTTCTTAAATCCCTTAAAATCACTAAAAATGTCTTGAAATCTTATAAAATATAGTATCTTTCAAATCTGAGAAATATACTGTTCAATTTTAAAACTACATAGTCTTACAGTATAAGGGTCGTTACCCAGGTGCGAAATTCGATCGGCTGCCAGAGTTTGACCATCGGCCCAAAGTCGGCCCTGCTTTGGTAACCGATCAACGATAACCAGAGTTGGGCCGACTAAGGTGTTTTTAAGTTCCCATGGTCCCACCGACGTTGGCAACCGACGTCGGCGGCGGGTGAAAAGCCGACTGTCAGCCCAATTCTGGCCCAAGTTTGGGCCGACAATCGGATAAACTGTGGCAGATTGGTCAGTACGACCGTAAGAATGCGATCGGCCCGACTCTGTATACAGCAGTCGGTTAGCCACAAGCCACCTTGATACACCCGACGGTCGGCCCAACATTGGCCCAAATATGGGCCGACCGTCGGATATATTCTGGTTCATTGTTTTAAAAAGACCGTGAAAGTACGGTCGGCCCGACTCTGGGCAAGAGATGGCCCGACCTCCGGCATAACATTGGTTTGTACAAGTCACCATAATACACCCGACTGTTGGCCAAAACTTGGCTCAAATATGGACCTGCCGTCGGATATATTCTAGTTCATTATTTCAAAACGATCACGAAGTTACAGTTGGCTCTACTGTGGACAAGAGTTGGCCCGTCCGTCGATGTAAAACTTGCCCATAACATTGGTTGAACATAGCCTATTTCATCTCGATATAGAACTGCTTCCGGCCGCATGTTACTCCTAGAAGTGATAAACATGACGGGAAAAAGATCGGCCTACGAGAGATTGAAGAAATTCAGGAGATTGAAATGTAGAAGAGTTGATAATGATGATGATGGGAACAGTAGTTTTTGTAGTGATGATAACATTAGTACTTCCAAAAGCCTAATTGAATAAGTTGGTCAGGAGTTAAAAGTTACAATCCCTGAAGATTCGAAGTAAGTGTAATCATTTAAATTCTATTTACAAATATTTTTATTCAAAGATTCTACGTTTTTCAACTTTGAAAGGTGTTGCAACGTATAGTTACAAGTAATGAATTTGAAGGTATTGGACCGAAGGCTTAACCTCAAAATTCTATCTCCTTATTTTACTCAAAAAATATTATAATTAAATATATTATCGCTCTGTACATATATTCTTCTTCAAAATAAAAGCGTAGAGCGAAAAAGTATTTAGTTTTAATCCTTTTTGCTTAAAACGAAGAATTCGAGTCCTACCTTGAAATGTAATCACTTCATTGATTCCCAAGAGTGGCCCTACCATTAGTTACAAGGTTGGCCGGACGTTTCTTGTCAATGTTGAACCAACCTTCAAAAATCAAAGTCGGCCCCACATTGTTGCCCAAGGTTGGGCCGGCATCATTTTAATAGATGGCCCATATATGGGATCAAATGTCGGGCCGACGTTGAGAAACCATAGGCGGTTGATCGTTATCATTTAGCAGATTTGCCCGACCTGTGGCGCACAAAGTTGGACCGACCGTGGGCCGATGGTCAATTCGCACCTGGGTAGTATCATTAAAATTTAATACATTCTAAGTTTAAAAACACTCATATTTTTTACACCATGATAATTATATCTTTCAGGATATCTAAATCAGACAGATTTTTCTCAAAAAATGATTTAAAAAATGTTAAATAAAATTATTCCAATACATACGGTAATGATGCATTTTTAAATAGACAAAATTCTTTACCTAGGAGTCATAAATATAAAACAAGCTAATAAATTATATATTCTTGTTCCTAAACTTCTTATTTAACAATACCAAATAGAAAATATTTGAAACTATCAGTAATGAGCTGTAAGTAATAAGTAATAAGCTCTTATCTCATTTTTTTTTTACAGTGACAATGATCGTTTTTCCCCATGACCCTTCATATTTATATAATTCCGATTGACTTTTTCTTTATCAGATACAAATGACAATTTAATACAAAATATTTATTAATGACAAAAGAAATCCATAAATTTCAATTTAATCTAGTGTTTTCAATGTGAAATTATTTTAAACTTTTCTATTCTTTCTTTTACATTCTTCTATTTAATAATTCTTTTTAATAAGCTTCCGTTAAATTTTAGCGAGTTGATCGAGAGGAATAGGATTTACATTTTTTCTTTTCCCGTTGGAGGATTTTTATACGGAGAAAAAATCTCATATTCATAGGAATACAAATTCTTAATTCCTCTAAAATCAACGCTTATTACCGGATAATATTAAGACCTGAAGAATGAGACAGTGATTACGTAAAAATCATTAAATATAGTTCAATTTTTTCACATTGCATTTACACGATTTACAAATGCATGTATGTATTTAAAACTGTACTTCCTACCTTTTATCTTCCTTATTTTTCTTATACGGTATCCGGTGAAAAGACATTGCTCTATTTTTGCTGTTGCAATTTTTAAAAGAACACTGTAAACGTCCCATGTTTATGAATTGAAGTTCAATATTAATTTGTTTTGACAAATAGAATTTTGAAAATATTGTACTCTGCAATCAATATTAGCAGAATGATATTAAACACGGGAAGGCTTGCTGCAGACTGATTTGTCAGGCACGATTTTTTCTTCTTGAAGGGAAATTTCGAAAAAAATAGTTCAAATATTGTATATCCAGGTAAAAAAAGGTGAAAGAGTTTCCCAATTTGTTTTAAAACATGTGTTGGAAACATACTGCTTGTCACAAAATGTAGCCGCTAATCCTCCCAATAAAGGCAGGCAAAAGGAAACGGTTAGTCTAAAAAGACTTGGAAGAAAAGTACAGACTCGGTTGTTGCTATATATAATTTAAAATTGATTTTTGCATTCTCATCAGAGAAGATATTATTAATTATACATTTGTAAGGGGATTCCTTGTCTGAAATGTTGTGACGTAGTGACGGGCGGGAATCTCGAAAGATATGAATGTTGAAATGATTTTTAAGTATTTTTAAAGCAATAAATAATGTTTTTGAACTGAATAATTTTTTCCTAAAATATTTGTTAATAATTTAAGATTAAAAATAACTCCCCAAAGATAAGAATATTGAAATGATTTTTAAGTATTTTTAATGCAATAAATAATGCTTTTGAACTGAATAATTTTATGAAAAAAGATTTGCTAATAATTTATGAGTAAAAATAAGTTTATAACAATTATTTTTTAACATAGGAGAACGGTAAATAACAAGAGGATCGGTTTCTGTTTAAACCTATGAATATAGATTCATTTAATTTTTAAAAAAACCTCACATACACTTCACATAATTTTGAATTTAACAATTCCAAATCATCCTTCCACACAAATCATAGCGATGTACTACAAACTAACAGTTTGAAATAGGAACTATTCGTATCCCTTAGACTTCTCTAGGTGTTTCCCGATGAGTGCGAACGTTTGCAGCAAGGGATACTCGAATCAGAGTATTCGTCCTCGTCTTCTGTAACATTAAATTATGGATATAAATAAATTAAGAAAATTAAAACTGTGTGATTCATATATTATTATAAAACTATATATCTACCTACTTTTTTCTTTTCAGAAAATGTAGGTCAAACCAGGGTAGATATAAATATGGAAACACATCCGCATGTTATTTATTTACAATTTTTACAAATAAATAAAGTAAATAAAATAAATAAAATAAATAAATAAAAATATATTATAATATCTACAATTTAGCCCTTTTAAAACCGTACGGTAACGAGTAGTAGTTACCAATCTGTTTTCTTTTTAAATTAACTACTTTAGAGACATTGCTTTCAGAAATGGTAACTACGTCGTGAAGCAGTGTCCTTAGATGGGCTCGATAATTTAAGGTGATTGGCCCCCCTTCTTCAATGACGAGTTTGCGAATAGACTCAAAGTGTACGAGGCGTGATTGGCTCTAATTCAGGGTAATCCCTTTAACTTTACACACCTGATGTTCAGTGCCATCAGGTGAAGTTATGATGTACCCGTAAAATTTGGGTCCACCAGAAACAAATTCCCTGATATAACTACCACGCCCTTAAACTTCGAGTTCATCGGTCAAATCACCTAAAAATTTGCCGGTTGGTGGGATATACTCGCCTGGATTATTGCGATCAATAAAAATGACGGAATCTGTGTCATAATATAAGACACGGTTACCCAGTTGAGAAAGATACTCATACAAAATCAAACGTGCTTGCGCTGTTGTATATGCGGTAATTATCACGTTTGATATTTGTGATGGTGTGTGAGTATTTTCTCTGTACTGCCAAACAACGTACATCGTCTTAAAATTCAAAGGGAGTACATTATTTACTTCAATCTCGGGATTGCAAACAATTTTTAACAGATCTTCCCGTATTTTTACAATCTCGATTTGAGGTAAATTTTCACGCTGTCCAAATTTTCCCCAAAAGGAATTCAGGCATAATTTGGCCACCGAGCGTAACCCTGGATTTTTTTTTATGTTTTCCGGATCTAGATCTATACCTTCCTTTGTCTTGATCTCTGCCCTATATTTTTCTCTAGAAGCATCGTCAGTGCATTCTAGAGGCCACCCCTCCGACTCCTGCTTGGTTTTATAAAAAGTGTTTATGTACGGCGTAAAGAGGCCGCCTTCACCAGAATTGTGTTCATACTGGGTCTTTTCATAATGCCAGATTTCCGAGATATTTAAGATCTTATACCCCAATGAAACGGATTTTTTTAACTCATCCGAAACCCATGTACCGTCAAGTGCGCGCACGTTTTCTTCGATGTGTGGACAGTCACCCTGCTCAAAACTTTTTCCGAAATACTACAGAACAAGCTGAAGGTGTTTTCATGCTTTCGGTAAACGGATCTGAAGTTTTTTCTTCATACCACTTTAAAAAATTATCTCGTGCAGACACAGACATTGAATCTGGAGAATAATATTTTAAAGCTGGTAATTAACCAACGTAATTTTGGTTTTCAGGAACGTTGAATAAATGGGGAAACATCCCATTTTTTTCACCGATTCCTGTAAGCCCAAACGCTGAAGGTAAAGCACTCAGGGGCATTTGGGTGTAGTTTAAACTGTCAATGAACCGTGTGTGGTTCACAGTCATTGACAGAATCTTTGATCCGTTTAATATGACTCTAGGCTCTTGTTGTGCGGCCATATTTTGCTCCATTAAATGTTTGAATATAAATTGCGAATCTAAGCTTTCAGCATTGTGTGCAACGCAGATTATTCGCTTGAAATTTTTAAGTGGTCTAAGAGTAAACTCAACAAAATCGGAAATACATTTTTCACTTTTGAAAATATATTCTCGAATAAGACCACATTGCACGCAAGGCTTTGTAATATCATCTTCCTCGAGACAAAATGTACAAATTTGCTGTGCTACGCACAAATTCGGTACATGTATATTTTTAGTACTGTCACCTTCAAGAGTTGTATCTTGTTGTGTCTCAAGATCGTAGAAAATGAATATCATAGGACCACCATCACCACCATCATCAGACCTTGGTTTTATAGGCCGTATATAACAACGATGATTATATTCGCGCACATCTTTACAAATTTTGTAAAATGAAAAACCACATTTGTTGTCTTTATCTTTGACTGAATTGGTTATTTTTGAACAAACCGGACAAATTTTCTCTATATTGCAAACACTTTTATATTTGCAATATGAGCCTTTCAACAGATGATGTTCAAAACAACCATTATTGAAAAATGTGCGCACACATTCATTACATTTTGTTTTTTTCATGATTTAATGAACATGGTGATGATTTATGACAAACAAGACACTTGTTTGAGCATTTGTGGTCGCTTTGATGCCGGTAACTTTTGTAACACTCTAAAAAAAAACGTCATCTTGGAAGCGGCCCCTGTTAAATTTAAGACCACGTCATCGTGCCCTCTCTCCCTATAATACAAACTATGGATTGTTGTTTGCACAATATCCCCGTTAATGTGAACCATGGTTTTGCCGTTAAAAAATGGTGGGTCATTTCCTCGGCCAAAGGAACCAATTTCAAAGATTACGAGGGCTATGTTGAAATTAACAAAACACCGTTGAAACGCGATTGTTTGTTCTATGCCGCAACCTTCCATAGGAATTACAACTTTAGCCTGTTTGACCAGGTTAATAGCTTCTTCCGTCTGACGTCTGGAAGTCTTTTTCCGAATCCCGTCCAATATTTTTTTAAAAATGGCGGGATTTGTAGATTGTTTTCGTTGCGCATGTAAACGCCCCACCACAATTGCCCGCGGTAGGCATAAATTGTCCGCGTCATTTTTTATGACAATTGCCCGCAATTTTTTCACCCCCCAAAACCCTATAACCTGAGATTACACAAATGCGTTGTAGTCCTCCATTTTTATTATGTTTTGCCCTACACCTTCCTGTACAATATGTGAAATCACTTGAAGGGAGCTGAAGGCACTTTTAATTAGATCAGCAGGTAGCTCATCTAACTCCATGTTGGCCATCTCATTCTCCCACACATCTTTCGGTGGTCCGTAGTAATTTTCATCGAGGAGGGTTAAAAACTCTAAAGTTTTTCTTGCGTCCTCGACCCACACACTGTCCGTTATAGGGATTGATTTTAAAACATCAACCCCCAGAAAACTCGCGAACGTTCGAAGATACCAGTTGACATTTTCAACGTTCACCTCGGGAAAATCGCGGTTTTCGAAAGCTACAGAGAGAATCTCTACAATAATTTCCAATGCGTCCATTATGAAGGCTTTGAAAGAAATGAAAACTTTTGAGATGAGACCCTTACATTTATAACTTTATGTTTTCCCGAGTGGTCCTATGCAGTATCATTTTCTCGCTTCCTCTCGCGCCTATTTCGTGTATACAGGTGTAAAAGAGACCCTTAGGTTAGAAGGAACTATAGAGAAATAAGGATGCTAGATCTTTACCTCAATGCTAGTGTGTTGTAGAAATTTTCACCATCTAGAAGCTGATAAACACTGCTCGAGACCAGCGAGTGGTGAAAATTGAAAAAATTAAGCTTAATTACGTTACAAAAAAAATGTGAATATGTCTTTTTAAATAAAAAATGATCATAAAAAGTAGAAATAGAGTATAAACTTCAAAAACACATAAAAATTAGTCAAATATTTTGTCCACTTACCTGCTATATACACTCAATTGCACATATACACGCATAAAGGGTCATGTATTGACGCAAAAAAAATATATATATATTTTTTCATCCCTACACTGAAAAAATTTTGGTAGAGACACTGCACTACCTCTAGTGCTCTTGTGTCAGCACAATAAAGGGCGACTGCAGCGCCGTTTTAGGTTAGCAGCTATACTTTTTTGTGGAGTAACTGCTCTCCCACTGCTAGAAGGAGCGCTGTTATTCCTTCGTCAAAGTCAACTGTTCTACCAAAAGGGGCAGCTGCTCTCCCACAGAGGGAACGCAGTATGCCCAAATGTAAGTCGCGCAACTCTCGGTCAATTTAACGCAACATCTCTATCGGTAAGGACAGCACTACTACAACTACAACAAAATGTTGTACAAAAGCGGAAACTTCAGGCTGTGGAAAAATCTCCTGAATGTGTAGTTGTGAAAATAGTGAAAAAGCCACGCCCGCATCATCTTATCTTGGCAACAGTTTATGAATTAAACAATTCTGCATCAAAAAAAATTTTTGTTGGTCTGGAAATCCAACCCGATGGTTGCTTTGAACCAATAATACGATTGGTGGGCAATTGTTCACGCGGATTGTCTTTGAACTTGTCAGAGTGGACAAAACTAGTGAATAAATTTGACGTAATTGCGTCATTTTTTACGTATTTGCGCGTTTGGAATCATCCCTGTTCCATTGTCGGGTTGGGGGCTGATTATTCCATTGTGGTGTAGGTTGCCTAAATTGGTATTGGAATCTCCATGGTTGAATGTTATTAGACCAATAACTTCTAGATTGGAATTGATTTGGATTTTGTCCTGGGAGGGGATTTGCAGAATATCTTTTTATATAATTATTTGGTCTTTGGAAATTATTTGTTGATTGTCTTTGAAAATTGTTTGCTTGATTAAGTGGAATGGCTGCTGGATAATTTTGAGAAATTTGTCTGGTGAGTTTTCGGCAGACTGATGCTACGTGACCATATTTATTGCCGAATTGGCATTGTTGATTTTCAATCTTTGTATATAATACTTTATTTGTTTTGGTAGAGATTTTTTTTTGGGAATTATTTCGTGATTCTTTCCTAATATCTCTATTTGTGGCGAGTCTTTTTTCTATCTCGATAGCTTTTGCTGTTAAGTCTGAGAATTTTTCTGCTGTTCCCGAGGCTGTTCCTATTCTGATTTCTAATTCAGGTCTAAGACCACGAATAAAATGGTCAATGGCAAATTTTTCTAATTCTCTTTCAAATTGTTTTTCAGTTTTTCCGTTATTATTTAATTTGTGTGCATCAGTTATTCTATCCGTAATTTCTTTTATTCTAGCTGCATAAGAAATAACATTTCCATTTTCCCACATGTAAATACTGCCGAATTCGCCTTGCAACTGATAGACTGTTTTTGTGGGGGCATAAACTGCATTAAGTTTATTTATTATTTGTTCTATTGTATCAAAAGTGTATCCGTAAATGCACTTTCTAGCTTCGCCTGTAATTTTTGATCTGAGAAGTTTTACTAGATTTGATTCAGCTTCGTTATTAGGGAGCATTGTTCTGGCTTCGTAACATGTTAAAAGATTGATTTTCGAAAGTTGTGTTAGTTCCTTGCCTGTCAATTAGACTTTGTTTTATTTCACTCAAATTTCCTGGTGATGATTTTTCTAAGTGTCTTTCAAACGATCTTTCTAAGTTTTCTGCTACTGATTTTGTTAAGGATTTTTCAGGGGAATTTTCTAAGTGTGTTTCGAATGATTTTTCTAAGTTCTGATGTGGATATTTTTCTAAGTGTCTTTCGAATGATTTTTCTAAGTTTCCTGATACTGTGGAATTTGCTTCAAAATTTACTTTACTGTTCGTTAAAGTTTCATCAAATGTTTCATTTGCTAAACTTTTATTTTGATCATTTATTGTGCCTGAGGAAATAATGAAGCTTGAGTCTGCGAGAATAATTTCTTCGATATTATCAGGATTTTCGTTAATGATAGGATTTCTTCTTGTTCGTGAGGGGAGATTTTGAGTCTGCTGGACTATTTCAGCTAAATTAGGATTATCTTGGGTTTGTTTTCGGGTTACACGTTTATCGGACATTACATTACTTAAAAAATTTTTTAGTTTGTATTATTTTGGCGTTTATTTCTATCTATTCTTTTCTGAGCTTGGTTTAGGAGTATGTTAAAGACCGCGTGAAATTCTTCGTCTGTCTTTATTTCTCTAGAGATGTTTTCGTCTCTATGTGGGGGTGGATCTACGAATTGAACGTTTAGAGTAGCAGCAGTACTAGTGGAAGGTTCGTTATGAGCTATAATTTTGTGTGTTAAGATTTCCTTTAGTTTTTCCTCAAGTTTTTCTGTCTTTTGGATTGTTTTTATTTTTTTACCTGCTCTGGGTCGGAACATTGAATTTAGAAATTTAATTAATAAATTGATTATAAGGAATTTTAGAATTTATCAATTAAAAAACTTTAACGGTAAAACACTTGGGAAACAGCCGTTAGGCTAGTAAACCCAAATCTTGGGAAGGAAGGACCAAAGCTACTAAGCTAGCCAACCTCCTCGCATAAACTGGTAAGAATTGAAGTTGAAGGAAAATTTTCTAATTTTTAGACTTAGAGAGAAAAATTCTATCAGTCAAAAAATTTAACAGTAAAACGCACGAGTAACAGCTACTAAGCGAGTACACCCGGTCTTAGGAGAGAGGGAGTCGCTAATTAAAGCAGGAAAAATGAACGTCAATGCAGACGCACTATCTCGAAATCCCGTTGATATCATCGAAAAACAAGAAGAACTCAACCTAATAAAAATAAATGATGAAACAAAATCCAAAAAATCTAAGCCAGGCTTAAATCTTTTATAAAATCAAGTTCGAACACTATCTCTAATTCTAACTCTAACTCTAATTCTAACTCTAAATATAACTCAAATTCTAACTCTAATTCTAACTCTAACTCTAATCTAAATCCTAACTCGAATTCGAATTCAAATACTAACTCAAATCGGGTTTTAAACTCAAATTCTAACACTAATTCCCAATCAAATCCTAACACAAGAGATAATTCAGAATTAAATAAAGAAAAAAATGCTTTAGAAAAAGAACTACTAAATCAAGTCAATAAAATAATAAATCAGATAGAAACCAATCAATTAAGAAATTCTAAATTTCATGCAATGCTTACAAGAGGACAATTACAAAGAAAAGAAAAAGAAATTAAATATCCAGAAAACAACAAAGAAGAAAACAAAGAACCAACACTTCCGGAAGTACAAATTACAATGAGAAAAGATCATTATGCATATTTTACAACAACTAATGGAGAACCTCGAGATAAAGGATCAGAACTACTATTAAAACGCGAACAATTACCCAAATTTAAAAATCTTCAAAAAGGTCGCGCTAGAGAAATCCAAAAAGATAAATACTACCATATAGCCCTACCTATCGAAGAAGAAACAAAGGACAACCTATCAGAAACACTTGATAGTATTAAACTAACAATCCTCTCATTACATTATATCGCAAATAAATTAAAATTAAAATCAATCAGCATAGCTAAAACAGATTACGTAAATAATATACCATGGGAAGAAATCCTAGCACAGTTTAAATCAACATTTTCAGAATCCTCCACAAAAATAATTATTTGTGCTGGAATCACTCAGTATCCTACAAAAGAACAAAAAACGCAAATCATTGAAGAAGCTCACTCATCAGCACTATGAGGACACAAAGGAGTGACAAAAACATACAATAGAATAAGACAAAAATATTTTTGGGAGAATATGAAAATCGACATTCAAAAATATATTCAACTTTGCCTTCAATGCCAGCTTAAAAAGTTAGTCCGTGTAAAAACTAAAAACCCAATGGTCATAACAGACACACCAGGTACATCATTCGAAAAGATCTCAATGGACATAGTCGGTCCTTTACCTAAAACAGAAAAAGGACACGAATATATTCTGATAATACAAGACAATTTCACGAATTTCTGTATTGCCCTTGTCTTACCTAACCATCAAGCAAGCACAATAGCTGATGCTTTTGTAAAAAAGTTTATATGTATTTTTGGATCACCTAAAGCCGTACTAACAGATCAAGGTAAAGATTTCCTTAGCAACCTACTAAAAAGATTCACTAAACGATTTCGCATTAAACAATTTAAAACTACAGTCATTCACCCACAATCTAACGGATCCTTAGAAAGATCACATCACGTCCTAGCAGAATACCTAAAACGAACTAGTCTTTGGAAAATTAGCACGACTTCCTTCAAGTGAATCCCCTCCAGAAAATGAAAATTTACAAACATACGAGGATTATACAATCAACCCAGTAACCAGACTTCTTGAAATCCGCGAAATAGCTAGAAAAAATCTAATTACAGCAAAAGAAAAATCCAAAATTTATTACGATAGAAAAATAAATCCCCAAGAATTTAAAGAAGGCGACAAAGTTTTCCTATTAGAAGGAGGAAAAATTAAAAAACTTAATAATCAATACTCAGGACCACATGAAGTATTAGAAATCCTAGGAAAAGGAAACATAAAGATCCAAGTCAAAAACAAACCTAAAGTCGTACACATAAATAGACTAAAGCGTTCCCGTATTGATTTAGAAAAGAATTTTTAAAAAATATATAAAAATATTCAAACTTCTTAAACAAATTCTGACACGAAAATGTACATTCTTTTCAGCATACTCGGACAAAAATGGACTACGCACATCAAGTAAGAATCAACGAACTCATCGAAATAATAATAACCCATGCGGACATGGAATCTCTACTCCTCTTTTTAATTGTAAATGGAGTATACTCATGGACCGAAGACAGAATGGGATATTGAATAAACACAATAAATAACAAAGAGACAAAAAGAGAGATAATATATGCATTAAAAATTTAAAGGCAATTCAGCCTACTATAAACTAATACAAAGCCTGAGAGAAACTCAGCAAAACTTCCTGGCAAAAATATTGAGTCTACCATTCTCTACGGAAATCAAGCTCAACCACTAAGTATTCTCCATTCTTTTTATTCCAGAAATTCAAAATGGAGTACTCAAAAAAAATTTTTAAATATTTAATATCCCCGAATTCCATACACAAAATATAAGGATCCACGCATTATGGCCCCGACTACTAGCCAACAACATTTATGAATGGGATAAAGCTGACGCAGTATACTGGTCTAAAAGCATGGAAAAATAAGAAACAATCAAAGAAATCATTAGAAAAATAGAACATAGAGGAGTGGGCGCCTACAAAAAATTTATTCAAAGTCTTAAAGAATTTTGCCATCAAGAATTAACCGACAAATTAGAATAATATCTCAACCGGCATTTCTTTCATTTTCCTCCCTCCTTCCTATTGTGCGCAGCAGAATAACTACCTGCTAACCGGAAAAATCGTTTTACAGATCATAAAAATGCTTTGGGTCAGCTTATACCTGCTTCTACTTCTACGCGGAAAACCGGCACGCGCCATCGTAGGATACGACTGCGGGTCTAACCAACTAAATATAGCAACATTGTCCCTTTTAGGAGTCGGAGAATGTAATATACCCCAAACTACTTTAAAGGCAGAACAAAAATATATTCAATTATTACAGATAAGCGGTTACACCCATACCAGAGTCATACAATGTAAAGTGGAAATAGAACGTTTTATTCAATATTGCGGAATGCATTCACACATGTCATCAGTCTTAAATGCCTACAGCTCATGTATCCAGGATATTTCAAGAGATCAATGCAACATACTGCACAGAACTGGAACAATACAACTAAGAGACTCAATCCAGATATCAAACATTCCACGAAACGCAACATCATCCTATTCAGTAGTCCTTGCCGGAAAACTGAATGTGGACGGAAAATGTCAAGGAAAATTATTTTCTGATCCACTTGGATCATGGGACGACGTCGGCGTCCAAGCAGTAGTAAAAATTGGACTCTACGAACAAATTGCAACAGTTAACTTAGAAACAAACAGAATTCACCTAAAATCCGGAACAGCCTGTCATCTATCAGATTCAACCTGTATCGATTTAGCAGGAGGTCATACCTTCTGGGATCCACTACCTAAGGATATATGTGAATCCCAAAAATACGAAGTCCTATACGAAGGACTAGCAAACAGAACGGTCGACACATCAACATAAAATTCTGAAATATTTTACTCTTTAATAACACAAGATGTAACTTTCGTTCTTGCACAAAGATCGAAAGTACTACTTTGCAACTTTTTGTTAATACGAACAGAACACCCTAAACTTTTAAGCCTCGAAACAAAAATGGGAAATACATTTAAAAAAGGAGATCTACAAGTAGAAAATATGGGTATTTTCACATACGTTACCTCAAAATTTATATATACAGAAAGACACATCAGAACCGAAGTAAAAAACTTTTACCGTGATGTTTTAATGCAGAAATGCCGCCTCGAACAAAAGGTATTCAAAAATTCACTAACCCTAGCAAAACAAGCCCCTGATGAATTCGCATATCATTTAATGGAAGGATCAGAATATATGTCCATCGTAGCAGGAGAAGTAGTACATATAGTCAAATGCCTCCCAATTGAAGTAAAATTTAGACCTACAGATGAATGCTATAACCAATTACCAATCCTCTTCAAAAATGAGTCTTATTTTCTCACCCCGCGAACTCATATTCTACTAAAATCCGGAACACAAACTAATTGCAATATCTTCCTACCAGCAATGTATGCGTTGGGAGATTCATGGTATAGGTTATCCCCACATTTAACACAAACTAAAGATCCTCAAATGTTACGACCTCAAACAAAAGAAACCTGGAAATATACGAACCCCGCAAATTTAGCAACCAGCGGTATATACTCTCAAAAAGATCTA
>JAUESH010000044.1:40730-211577 GCA_032275165.1 Synergus magnus | reverse complement strand
AAATTCCACAAGGAACTTTAAAATTCCTTAAGATTCTTCGAATTCCCTAAACTTTCTTAAAAATCTCTTAAAATTCTTTTAGCTCATTATCTGAAAAAGCGGAGTACATCAAAAAGATGAATTTGGGTGGAGTTATGTTGTGGAGCATTGAAACTGACGACTTTAAAGGAATTTGCGGAGAGAGATACCCACTTCTGAAGACATTGAATAGCATTCTTCGTAATGGATTACCAGTGTCTCCTTCACTTCCATCTACGACCGAAAAACCTCCGCAACCTAATGTAACAACAACGGAAAAGCCGTGGGACAATACTGATGAACCAGAAAAACCAATTCTCCCAGTTGATCCCTCCCAAATTTGCCAACATCCAGGGTATGTACGAGATCCTGAGGATTGTAGCATTTTTTATTACTGCCATCTTATTGGAGGGAGCTATGAACTTTTACGTTTCCAGTGTCCTCCCGGCACAGCTTTCGACACTAAATTTTTAGGCTGCAATTTTGAACATCTAGTACAGTGTTGAAAACATTTTTTAGAAAGTAAATAATATCAAAATCAAATGTCAAATGTTTAAAAATAAATCAATATATATTAAACCAAAATGCTGTTTTGTGTCTTGGCCCACGCGTATCACATAATATTTTTCATGACAAACTGAATTGTCAATGACAGATTGAATTGTCCACGCACAACCGCATAAAAGAAAAAACTTAAAGAACTGTCATGGTACGATAATTTATTTATAATAATTCCAGAACAAGGCAGACATATATGTCTGTTACATTGTATTCCGCTGTATTCCTTTATGTACCATAGACATATTTCCTATATTGTATCATAAGAAAATCGATAGTAGAAGTTATATTTTATACATGTGTGTCGTATGCGATATCGTAAGATTATCTTACATTATTACATTAGTACTAATCATATAAATCTGTGATGCGATGCAATTGAAATAGCACCGAGTTCCAAGTTCAGTGACGCTGACACTACTAGTAATTCTGCAAATCTGCACATAAGGTGCAGGTATCTGGATCTCTCGTATCTCGTATCTTAAAGGTTAAATACTTTTTAAAAGAAAAAGAAAATGTGTGAAGCCATCCATTTCTAAATCATTTGTATGAATTGTAATTTTTGTAAGATTTCGTTGGCCCCTGTCGACTCGTGACGATTAACATCCTAATTTTTTGTTGTAATATTGGCTTTGCGTGAAACCAGAACCTCCATTTTAATAAAAAAAAACTCTGAACTGATATTGTAAACTATCGGGGAAACCGTTAATTTAAGAATCTATTGTTTGTGAAACGATCAATTTTCAATAAGTCAAGAATTTATCGTTATCATTCCAATTCACTTGCGCACTTGAAATTATTATTTACGTCTTTTGCTTAAATTTGATTGAGCGAACAAATCCAATTCAGTGACATCAAGACACCAAGCAACGTTTGGAGATTCAACGATTCAGCGTTTTCTCAAAAGAAAAGCTTCGTAGATAGAAGAAATAAACCCTGGGTTAGCATTTACGGAGATCGGTAAAGGTGCTAGTTGACTTCAAGGTCACTGTCAGCTTGTTCATCTTGCTCGCTTTCATCATCTTCATCTTCCTCCTCTGAGAAGTATTGTGAGGGCGGGGATAACGGGTCTTCAGAGAGTGATGTTTGAGAAGATGAAGGTGGTCTGGAGGCACCTTCTAATTTCACTTCAAATTCATCCATTGAGGTACTTGGGCCGGGAATTATTACCGGAATAAACTGATCTAAATCTCCGGATGCCATCTCTGTCGGAAAAGAAAATGGATTTCAAGAAGATTGAAAAAATTTTATTTTTCAAGGGCATGTGGTAATCATCACCAAAAGGAAATAATTTTTCTATTTAAGTTTTTTAAAAATATAAAAAAAAAAAAAAAAAAAAAAAAAGGATTTCATGAGGCACCCTAACACTTACGTTCCACGTATTTTTCCAAAGATTTTGGAACCATTGATTTGGCCTTTTGCATATCTTCTCTTGGACATTCACCCTTATCTAAACCTAAAATCAAACATCCAATTCATCATTTGAAAAATATATTTGACCAAACATGTAAAATTTGATTAAGAAGTGTAAAAAGAATTGTAATTACCAAAGGCTAAACCCATTCGTTTCAGGACCTCAATGTCGTCATGAATCTCGAATTTGTCGTTAAAATTAAACAGGTACTCAGTTCTGTAAGTTATTTTGTAAAAAATTATCAGTTAAAAAAAGTTTAAATCTTAGACGCCAGACGTCAGTGTTCGAACGCCCCCTTTTACGGGGTCCAAAACGTTGCCTAATTCAATACACTGTTGACAATTTTTTTTTAATCTATGAAAAATACAGACTAATAATAAAATAAAATAAAAAGATGAGTAACGTACTTTTCGTCGTTAATACAGCAGTCTATAACAGTTTTCTTGCTGGTGTTGACTATGATAAATGGCAACTGAATAGCCGAATTGGGTTTGGGCGGTCCATAAAGATGTTGGTGGATGCGGTTTCGTTCAACCAAATTTTTGAAGGAAATGTGTTGAAGAATAAGTTGATGAAGTTGCTGTGTTTTGGCTTTGATTCTTTCTATTTTCTTTTTCTTATCTTTCTCTAAAGACATACACTCTTGCAACGAATTTGTAGGCAATCCTAACCACCTAATTTCTTTCTTTTCCTTTGAAATAATATTCATAGCCATTAAGACGTTCAAGGCATCGTAAACTCGCCTTCTTATATTCTTCTGATCATATTGCTGCAAATAAAAATAATCAATAGTGAATTAATATATTGTATATATTTCAATAATAATATTAATAATAAAAATTTGCAATAATTAAAATCAACAAACCTGGTCAGTTAATGAGTTTACATGGGCAGGATTAGTAAATTCTCCGACTAACTCATCCGCCACCTCGTTGTATGACGTGGTCCCTTTTTTCTTCACCTTTTCGCACACTTTCATGGAAAAGTGTCGCAAACCTTTCCCGACTTTTTCTGTTTTTCGTCTTTTGCTAAAATATCACATTGAAAAAATTGAATTGTATAACTCGGATAAAAATCGCGGAAGTCGCAGAAATTAAGCTAAATAAATATAAAATTGATCTTACTCTGGAACAAAGTCTACACTTTCTGGGTCATGGCGTTTTCGCGCCCCACTATGATCCAAAATTGGACTTATAAATGTCTTTCCTGACAGATCTTTGACTATCTGTTGGTTGCTAGTTTGCTGCTGTTGCTGTGAGGCTATTGCTTGTTTTATGTCGCTCTGTTAAAACATTATATATATGTAATATTGTAGATATAAGTGCGAATTTCATTAAGGAAAAGATTAGAAAAATAATTTTGAAAGATTTTAAGAATATTGCAAAAAGATTATAATGCTTTGAAATTCTTTAAAACTAGATCGTCCCTGACTTACGACAACCCTGTAAACGATGTGATTCAAATAAAACCAACGTACCATTTGAGCTGATGTAAGCTGTATTGTCTTCGTCATTACTGAATCACCTGGTTTTACTGATGATACTTTTGCATTTTGTAACGGTATTGTCACCAGACCTATGTAAACAAGTTTAAATTTAGAAGAATGACGAAAAATACATGAAAAATCTTGAATTTTATTTGTAACCAAAATATTTTACATCTGAAAATCTTAATCCCTGAACTCAAATACTTTAACCAAAAACTAATTTGCAAAAAAAAAAAAACCTTTGATATGACCATAAAATATTTTTCTTTTGAAATTTCATCTTTAAAAAAACATACATATAGTATTCACGAAACAATTTTTGTGATTAATTTTTGGTCCCTTTGGGCATCAAGATCTAAGAAATCTCAAATATTGATTTTATTTTTAATACTTACGTTGACCTGGAGTCGATGGGCTCTGCAGACTAATTGTTCTTAATACTTGTGTTCCAGAAGACAGGACCTAGGCGAAATACAATATTATTTAACAAGAATGCAAAGTCGGTAGAAATATTAGTCACTGGCTTTCAGCCAGGCTGAAAGTAGTACGAAAAGTGCACTTTTACATCCCACGCTTTAAAAGTGCTCTTTCTTGTTCTGTCCCCAGTCACCGTCGCTAAAAGACCTACTTTAGATATAGAAAACAGGCGTTACAAGACGAATAAACATGCTTTTGTTATATAAAATATATGAATGTGTAATGAAATATATTCAACATATTTAAAATGTTTTCAATTTTAAACTACGCACACTCTTTGTAAATCAACCATAAAAAATGGGGAGGTGGGGGGAGGGGGATGAAACTGTTTTGGACTTTTTTGTACATTAAATGAAACCACTTAAAAGAATAAAATTTTAGGTTTCATAGTTAGGTGATTTTTAATGATTTTTTTGCTTGGGGGATGATTTTGGAGGTGATCATAGAGTAGTAGAGGGATGAAACTGTTTAGGACCTGTTCAAGGGGAACCATTTAAAACAATAAAATTTTAGGTCTCGTCCTCATTACAAAAAAAAATTTTCATTTTCGTAAACGTTACGAACTTAAGTTTCATTAGGCCCTAATATTCAACACTTGCTTTCAACTAATTATTTTCCTTTAGAATATTGCATATGCAAAAGAAATGTTTATTTAATTCTAAAACCTTACCCGAGATTCTTGTCCAGGTGCTTTGAAAACTTTGAGGCCTCCTGTATTTGTAGTTCCGACAATACCACTCAATGGCTTGTTCGGAGTGCTATGTACTACTTTGATTACCTGTGGATGGCCTGGAAAAAATAATGGTTTATCAATTTTTCGTTTTAAACTTTGCAAATAGAATGATTTATTTTTTTCGGTATTTTTGGTTAGTTTCAGAATTGCAAATAACTATTAAAAATAATTTTGTGGAATTGAAAAGAATTCAAAAGACATATAAAAAATGGAGGGAATTAAAAAATTGTACTATGAAAACTTGAATTTCTTTTAAATTCATTTGTACTCTTTAAACTATTTAAATTTGAAGCTTTTTCAAAATCCTTTACGTTTTCTCAAGCAACGTGAAGATAATGAAAGGATAAATTGTTAACCAATATATTTCGCCAACATATCGGCAGACTCTTTTTAAAGTAGAAGTGTCCCTACAGAGCAAAAGACTATTACTACTTGTATTTAGTACAAAGCTGCCGTTATGTTGCGAAAATACATCTAATTTGAATATTTCTTGAAAAAAATAAAGACATTGACATTTCAGGTTAGAAGTAAAAAGTGGAAAGGAATTGTACAAGAATTGAGGAACCTCTAATTGTGGTTAACCTCCCGGGGACATATTTGGCAAAAAATCGAGGCCACCGATGTTCCCGAAGTGCCTCTATAGCGTTATTAGAATTGAAGAAAAATGTACGGAAAATAAGTGTGAGACTGAAATAAATGGAAGAAATGAAAAAAGTGAAATAACCCAAATACCAAGCTCATTGGGAAGATAAGGAAAAATGTGTATAGGGATATATAAGCTATAGGGTGTAATAAAAATGGTACAGTGAGAAGCGAGGAAAAGGGGAAATCGGGAAAAACGGAGTATTCTTCTTTCTTCATGTGATTAAAGCAAGTAGATTGAGAGGTTGTAAATTATAGTAGGTATGTTGAATGTTGGCGCGCACTTGTGTAACTTACCGTTGGCATCGTGTATCAAGAAATTCATTGTTTTGTTTTGCTGTGTCATCATTGGTATCAATGAATCAATGAAATGTTAAGAAAAATCCTTGACTTTTCTTGAGAATGACTGGGAAATAAAATATCCTAAGAAGCAATTCGACAATCCGGCAATTTGGCTATTGCATTATGCTCTCGACGTATCACGAAAATGGCGACTCCGGTGGGATGGATAACATTTACGAGAATAATTGTCAAGATTTGCGATTCGAAAAATAACTGTGGGACGCGGATTTTCAAGCTGGAAAGATGACAATTCCACAAAATGGGTTTCAAGCTTTCACTGGCTTTATTGGCGCATAATATCGCACAATAGGAAAATTTCTCTTTCTCGTGCAAACAGATCACAGATATGAGCTTGGCGCACTTGGCGGCTGGACAAAGCAAAACAGCTGATTGGTTAGTTGGCTTGCTTGCACTTGTGAACGTTTTATTACCCGATGGTTTTACCGCCATGAAATGTACAAAACACAGTGTTGCCAAACTTTAAAGGCTCTTCACACGTTGCAAACTTGCTTCCGCATTTTTAAGCGGGAAAACTTGAATTACAATTATTTTATTTATATATTAATTGAAAAATATTTAGCGGAACGATGTTTTCTTTATTGCAGTTGTAATTTTTATATAACTCCAATAAAGAAAACATCGTTCTGCTAATATCCTTCTGCTGAAGTAAACGTACTTGATTGCTTGGTTTGCGTGGTGTGAAAGAGCCTTTAGAGACGACAACAGGGTTGAGAAAGTTAAGGGCAAATGGAAAACGTGACTTTAGCCATATATATTCCGCCAGCTTTCTCGTAAATAAATAAATAAATAAAATACATTTTGCAGAGCAGAGAGCAGTGGTTGAACCTTTTCCTCATTGCTGTCTGCTGTGAAAAATGTATTTTATTTATTTATTTACGAGCAAGCTGACGGAATATATATGGCTAAAGTCACGTCTTCCATTTTCCCTTAAGTATTTTATTATTTCCAAAGTTTCAAATATTAGGGCGGGGAAATGGAAAATAGTTAAAAATTTAAATTAATAAATTGATCTAGTGATTTTATGATTTTCCACATCTATTGTTTCAACCGCGCCTACAAATCTAGTGATTTTTTTGGATAAAATGACATTCCGGGGAAATGGAGTTTCGGAAAATGAATGCTACCCAACTCTGGCGCCATCATCCACCAATTAAATGATACGTCTATGGTCTATGTCTTGAAACCTTCATTTTAAAGGTGCTTGTTGAACAGCAAGAGAAAATTGCAAAGTAGCAAACAGGAAACAGCTGACTGGCTGACTGTTGCAGAAAGCCCTAACAGTTGATACACCCACTATTATTGTCATGGCCGCTCTCATTCTCTCAAACATTGCGAATAAACCGTATCTAAATCTAAACATGTTCATTTGCTGGATTGGTTAATGAATAACGTGGATTTTTAATACCCTACTTGTCATGTGTAAATAGTGTCCAATAATTTTTTAAAAAGCCTGTTTGAAAAATCAGAAGATTTATCTCCGGTATATCAAGGGATGTCATAATGACGCCAATCAAAGATAACCAAGATGTGGCATGCTTTTTGGTTACTAAACACTCATGGAAGGGAAAGTAAGTATTTGTTCTTGTCGTTCAAAGTGTCTGCAAGTGACGTCGGTAACGTTTGACAGGTACTTACACAGATACACATGGCTACACAAGTACCTCTTTCTTTTACGTTTGACATTTCACGTTTGATCCTGGCAATAGCGCCATCTGATCATTTTCACGATTTTCCTCAATTCTGTTTGAATTAAGGAAGTTAGGTCCGAGTTCTAACTTCAAAATTGGATTTCTTCACTTTACTTAATAAATACTACAATTAGATATTATTCGCTCTATAGCGCTTCTCTTTTTTGAAATAGAAGTTTGTCTATAGAGCGCAAAAATATCTAAAATCATAATATTTTTGGAGTGAAATGTGGAAAGCGAATTTTAAGGTGAGAACTTGGTTTCAACATCCTTAAGATTGTTGAATTCAGTGCTTACGATGATAGAATATCAAATGTTAATTATTTTAACATTATACAATTCAACAATGTTTAGTAGTAAACTATAAGACCATAAATCACAGGATCCAAAAAAATAAAACCCAAAAGTCCAGGTCTATTAAAATAAGAACCAAAGATAGCCCAAAAATAAGATGAAAATAATGTTTCAGGTACAAACGTATTTTCTCAATTGGATCCATGGGAATTACAACGTATAATCCAAATAATTTGGAAGTCACCAATAAGTGGGAGTATACAGACTTTATAAGTATACAGCCAACAAACCGTAATCAAGTTGGTTCTTTGGAATTTAGTATCACAATGCGTAAAGATCGAAAAGTTGAGACAATGAAATTCAGCTCGGAACACAGATCGCACTTATTAACAGAGGCTCTTAAGTATAGAAATCAATTCTCTGAGAAGCCGAAAGAAATTTTGGTAAATACATAACATATTTATTTTCATGACTAGCTGATGTGGAAGAGTGCAAAAGATGACTGGCTTTTTAAAAATTATCATAAGCATAAATTACTGATAAAGGCGCCTTCTTTAGCGCGCGCATGACATACTTACAAAAAAAATATCTCCGCTTGATTACTGTATATTCTAATATTTGTGTATATTTGCAGAAATTTTCAGCATACAAGCATCACTGGTCCGACACAAGATTGCCCGTAGTATTAGAAGTTACTCCATTCAGTCTAGACCAGCTCGATCCAGCCACAAATATGATACTCGCCAGTTATTTCTACAAAGATTTTGAAGGACTCGCCACTGTAAAAGATTACCCAAATGGTTTTGTAATAGTCTACGGTGGCTTTGGGCGCTTACATTTGTTCGCTTCACAACACATGGAAGAGATTAAAAAGAAATTACTGGAGTCCGCATTGAACAATTTGGGAATAAGTATAAAGGTTTTAAAAGAGCCAATACAATTGGATGACTTTGTTACTCAAAGATTCGGCAAATTCAGTGGAGACGAACATATTACAAGCGTATCGGAATTTACTGTACACAAAAATTCATCCAGACACTTGGATCCTCAGAGAAGGACACTTTGTCTCTCGGAAACGTGTGTGCTGGAGAGAGATCCTCAAACTTACAGCATTTGCACATTGAGACCGCTCTCGGACATATACGCTCTAGTTCGGGACAATCGGAATCCACAATTGTTTACTATACAATATCTGAATGGCCAAATGCGCAGTTACACGGCAACAGATAGAGATTCTTTATTAGCATCTTTACTCGACGGCGTCAGAGCCTCGGGCAACAGGGATGTTCACATAAGAATGTTTCCGATTGCAAGAGGAAAGCGCTTAGGTCCTTTTAACTTATCTGTAGAGGAAGAAGTCGAAAGCAATCATCTTAAGTTTCTTCAACAACCACCAGGCGGTAGAAATTTTGCAGAAATATTAGAAAGATTCAACGCGAATATTCCTTACAATGGCCTTCAGTACATAACACAAGAGGTAAGTAACATTTGCAATCTGCACTTTTTCCTTTAATAGCAAATCACAATTAACATTGCCGGATTAACTGAATAACAGACTCAAAGTGTCCGAAAGTCAGGAAAAACAAGGATTAAAATCTTGTTCCACCCTATTTTCTTAAAGTGATAAGATTTTGAGCTTTTTCATCACAAAGTCTGTCGTATTACACAACACTTTAGGTACTGTTAAAGAATGATAACCGAGGGTTGAAATTTGTCTTATTGTTAATCTGGCACTGACAATTAAATATGGCACTAGTTTGGTTCATTTTGAGCGGTTTAGCGGTTGAAAATAAAAAGAAATTTCCTGAGAAATTGATTAAATTTCTTCCCCCTTAGGAAACTGAACCGCTTGACTGGACCGTATCTACGGTACAACTGCGATTACACACTGTTTTAAATAAATACTTGCAGGGAGGACTTTTTACTGAAAACAAAGATAAAGTGATTCTCAGTGCGTTAAATGCCTTGGTGAGCAAAGAATTGGAAACCAATAGTGAGATGGAGGCACAGTTTCATGCGATCAGAAGACTCGTTGCTAGTAAAGTTGGTTTTGCGGCCTTCACAACATTGCCAGGCTTCCGAGAGGCGATCGGCAACAAAGTAGTTAAGGCACTAAAGAAACAAGATTGTGGAGTGACGCAAGCGGCAATAGACTGCATATGTGCTCTCATGCAACCCATGCACGATGACTGTGATCTGAGACAAGAACAATTGAATAAAAGTAGCCTTTTGAGTAGTAATAAGTTTTTGGAAAGTCTCTTAGAGATGTGGATCAGTCACATTGTAAGGATAACACTTTATTTTTATTTTACTTCGGTCGTTCCAAAGATTTTATTGTATCCCTGACATGGTCGCACAGAGAATTAAAATAAAAACCTTTGGAATGACGCTTTTTTATTATTTATTTTTTCTTGTAAATTAGTCATTAACACATTAAGCTCTTATTACAGAAAATACCTTGATTGTAATTTCATTAAAGAATAAAGCACTGTGTTTCAGAATCACGGAACTGGTGCTCTCGTAGTTTCTGCTATGCTTGATCTTTTGACGTTTGCCTTGTGTGTACCATACAGTGAAACAACTGACGGAAAACACTTTGACAATTTGTTGGAAATGGTTGCTGCGAGAGGTAGATCATTGTTCAAATTATTTCAACATCCATCCTTAGCTATTGTCAAAGGATCTGGTTTGATTATGAGAGCTATTATTGAAGAAGGCGCTCAAGAGATTGCAGCGAAGATGCAAGAGCTAGCTCTTGCTGAAGGAGCTTTGCCGCGACATTTACTTAACAGTTTATTTACTGCTGGTAGCGACGGTCGACTCTTAACGCACAGACAATTGTGTAGACATTTGGTGGGCTTATGGGTTACAGGACATCCAACGGCTATGGGTTTACTGAAAAGAATTATAGTATGTATTATTATTCATTTTAGAACATAAGTACTAAAAAAATAAAAAATTATTTTTAATTGAATGTAACCAAATTTCTTTTTATACAAACTTTGTTCTTTTTCAGCCCATTGGATTATTAAATTATCTGGACTCGGAAGAGAAAGTCCCAGAGTCGTTTCTTGAAGAAGAAAGATTAAACAATCGTGATAATTTGAAAATAGCAATAGACCACGCATCAAAAAATATGAAAAGCCCTCAGTGGATAACATTTGAGCGTCACGTTCGAGTTCTCGAAAAGCAAGTGGAAAATGTCTTTCAACATTGGGGTGCTCGAGTTGGCATTGAACGGAGAGAAAAAATTAAAGAGAGACCAATCGTTCTAAGGAAACGGAGAGAAAGAGTGAAATCCGAGGCAAACTGGAAATTATTTTACTACAAGTTCAACCAGGATCATGCAATGCCTAATTTGATCTGGAATCACAAAACGAGAGAGGAATTAAGAACAGCCCTTGAAAATGAAATACGTGCATTTACATCGGACAAAGATTTGTCCGGCGGGACTCTGATTGCTTGGAATCACAGGGAATTCGAAGTTCAATATCAATGCTTATCGGACGAAGTCAAAATCGGAGATTATTACCTGAGATTACTCCTGGAAAAGGATAGTCCTGACAGTCCTATTAGAAAATCGTAAGTTTTTTACTTTAAACTATTTGTTTTACTACTATTAATATTTCAAAATATATTGAAATCTTTTGAAATTTATTGACACTTTTTGAATTCATTTTATATCTTTAAAATTATACACTCACTTCGAGACTTCCAGTTTATAGAAGCAGTTTTTAGGACAGAATTGTTTTTGAGATTAAAATCAAATTATTGAAGATAAAGATATTTTAACATACGATTTTTAAAAATTATCATAAGTATAAATTATGAAGAAAGGCTCACGCATGATATTCTAGTTAGTATGAACTTGTAGAAATTAGTAGATAGGTGTTTAATTTGGAAAAAGTAACATGTTTCTTTAAAAAACGAAATTTTTCTGTGTAGGTATGAATTTTTTAATGATCTGTATCACAGATTTTTATTGACGACTAAAGTTGAAATGAAGTGCCTTTGCTTGCAAGCAATGACTATAGTATACGGTCGCTACTACGAGGACATTGGACCTTTTTCGGATACAAAGTATATAGTCGGAATGCTGGAACGATGTTCAGATAGAATGGAGCGCGATCGAATTGTAATGTTCATACACAAGCTTATCCTGCACAGAAGGAACGTTAAAGATATCATGGATCAGAACGGTGTGCGAGCACTAATAGACTTGTTAACGTTGGCTCACTTGCATACATCTCGAGCTGTTGTTCCCACACAAACGAATTTAATAGAAGCTGGACCTGATCAAGAACGTATTATGGAAAAGGAATGGTACTACAATGATGGGGATAAGAGAAAAGGGCCAATTAGTCTTAAGGAATTGAAGGATCTGCATGCTTCGGGCGAAATCACATCGAAAACAAAAGTTTGGGCACAAGGCCTGGATAGTTGGCGAATGGTAGCACAAGTGCCGCAACTAAAGTGGACGCTTATTGCCAAGGGAACTGCTGTAATCAATGAAAGTGAACTAGCCACTTTAATTTTGAATATTTTAATAAAGATGTGTGAATACTTTCCAAGTCGAGATGCCGACAACGCAGTAATTAGGCCTTTGCCTCGTGTGAAGCGATTACTCTCAGATATGCAATGTCTCCCTCATTTGGTGCAACTATTGCTAACCTTCGATCCTGTTCTGGTTGAAAGAATCGCGATTTTGCTGTGCGAGATTATGAAAGACAACCCTGAAGTATCTAAACTCTACTTGACGGGCGTATTCTACTTCATTCTTATGTACACAGGCTCCAACGTTCTACCTATTGCGAGATTTTTGAAGTTGACTCACACCAAACAAGCTTTTAGAGGCGAAGATGTGAGTAGCAAATCCCGATTTTTCGATTTTTTTAAACGCTCAAGCGGAATAATATATTATGCACGATGTCTACTTGTAACAGTTTTATGGACACCTCTGGTATTTTTATTAATTACATTTCTTTCTCTGATAAATTCAATCCATTGAACGATTTCACTTTAGTGTTAACAGCCTTATATATTAATTAATTAATTAATAGCCTTAAAAAGAATATCGATTATGATTATATCGATCCGCGAAATAAATTGACAAATAGGGTTTACGCACCACTATCCATGAAGATAGCCAAAAATCATGTCCTTTTAGAAAAGGAAACCGACTTGGTTGCACAGAATTTTGGCTGAAATTAAAATTGAAATTTTAAAATTGTTTAGAATGACTCATATGGATGTGTTGTTATTATGTATTTCAGAATACGCCTTCTGATATTATGCAGAAAAGTATCCTTGGACAGCTTTTGCCAGACGCAATGGTAAGCTATTTGGAAAATCATGGTCCTGAAAAATTCGCACAGATATTTTTAGGAGATTATGATACCCCAGAGGCTATCTGGAATGCTGAAATGCGAAGAATGCTGATCGAGAAGATCGCAGCTCATATCGCAGACTTTTCTCCCAGATTAAGAAGTCATACTATGGCCCGATATCAATATATTGCTATTCCTGCCATTAGGTATCCTCAGTTGGAGAAAGAATTATTTTGTCAAATATTTTACTTGCGACATCTCTGTGATACTGTTAAATTTCCTGACTGGCCGATTCCAGAACCAGTGAGTATTATTTTGATAATTGATATCCTATCATAAAAAAAGAGGTTGCGATTATATCGAAAATATATTCTTAAAATCTGAACCCACATTCTCTTTTCACTTATTGATTGGATTTGTATTCGCCGCATGTACTTTAAAATCGAGATCAGAGCTGCCAACTGATTTTAAGGAATTTTAAGAGAATTCAGAAGAGTCAAGATTTTCAAGTAATTTAAAAATATTTTTAAGTATTTCAAGGGATTTCAGAAGATTTCAAAGATTAAAATATTTTAACACAAGATTTTTAAAACTGATCATAAGCATAAATTATTGTATGACATTCTAGATATATTATATTTTGATAATTTGAATTTAATTATTGCTTCTCAGGTTAAGTTATTAAAGGACGTTCTCGACGCTTGGAAAAAAGAAGTGGAAAAGAAACCGCCAATTATGACAGTGGATGAAGCTTACAAAGTACTGGGTTTGCAAAATGGTAAACAGCACAACGAAGCTACAGTTCGTAAATCATATTATAGATTGGCACAAATGTATCACCCGGATAAAAATCCACAAGGCAGAGTAAGTTTCGTCCCCTAAATTAGCTAATTTTAAATAGAGTTGAGCTCAAAGTCGCCAATTACTGCTCAGCTTCGGTTTTAAATAATTTGTCAAAAAGTCACAGAACATCCACTCTGTTTCCAGGACAAATTTGAAGCCGTCAACCAAGCTTATGAATTCTTGTGTAGCAGAATTTGCTGGACAACAGATGGTCCGAATCCCGACAACATTGTTCTAATTTTAAGAACACAAAGCATTCTCTTCCATAGATACAAAGATGAACTGAAACCTTATAAGTACGCTGGATATCCGCAGATCATCAAAACGATTAAACTCGAAACTGACGATGAACAATTGTTTTCGAAATCTGCCCCGCTATTGGCTGCAGCAAGCGAACTTGCATATCATACAGTTCACTGTTCTGCTTTAAATGCAGAAGAATTGAGAAGAGAAGGTGGCTTGGACGTTCTTTTAGAAGCTTACACAAGATGCGTTTCGGTACTCAATAGGTCCAGCAAACCTACAGATGTAGCTGTCCAAGTATGCACGCACATTACAAAGTGTTTCTCCGTTGCTGGAACATTTAGAGGATGCAGAGATAAAATCACTGAATTGCCACAACTTGTCAAAGACCTTTGTAGGATATTGCATTTTAAAGTAAGTTTGTATATTCAAGAGATTTTAAGCGATTTCAAAAGATTTCAAGTGATATTTTAAATACTTGGTACTGCTGATATATGTCTATAATTACAATCATGATGTTTTGTTTTCTTTTCCAGCACCTAACCAAATTATGTACAGTGGCTACGGATTGCATTTCTTCTTTAGCTACAGACAATATTCTTCAAATGCAATTATTGCAATCTGGCGCTCTGTGGCACTTACTTCTGTTTATGTTTAATTACGACTATACTTTGGAAGAAGGCGGCGTGGCAAGAAATCAAGATGACAATCGACAGGAAGTTTCGAATAATTTAGCAAAATTAGCAGTAAAAGCTTGTGCCAGATTGGGAGGATATATGAAGGGTGAAGACGAGACACCTGTCAATCCCGTAACAGTCGCGGCGCTCGAAAATTTACTAACGCCCTACTTATCGAGAGAGTTGGCTCATGATAAGCCTGAAGAGATATTGAAGACCCTAAATTCAAATTGTTATAGTCCTTATTTAATTTGGGACAACAGTACTAGAGCGGAATTGATGGAATATTTAGAATCTAAGCGGCAAGACAAGATGAGTGGCAATGCTAATTTTGAACATGACTTTAGTCACTTTTCTTACACTGCTCATAAAGGTGAATTGGTCATTGGTGAAGTGTTTGTCAGGATTTATAATGAACAACCTACATTTCCAATACAGGTACGTCTACTACTGAATTCAAATCTACACTTTTAAATTCCTTTGATTTCTTTTAAACATCTTTTCAATGATTTACCCCTTAGTATTAATGATGCTTTAATGAAGCATTATAGAATGAAAGAAAACTATATTGACATTACATTTTCCAGAATCCAAAAGGTTTTGTTATAGATTTATTGAACTTTTTGATCAAGTCTTGGGATTATTTAGTCGTTCTAGATGGTATCACTTTATCGAAAAAAGATCATGAGAGGCTGAGGAATATTATAATGTCTCTGGAGGCACTAAAGAATGCTATAAAAAACAATCCCGATGTTGAAATACAGTGCATTGGTCACTTTAAGTTATTATTTGGACTCCTGAGCTGCAATAATTTTAAGGCAATACAAAAGGGTGCTTTAGAAGTAATAAGCAACGTCACAAGGAATCAGGAATGTGTTAATGATATTGCAGCAAACGATGTTATTGTGCATCTACTTCTGTGTCTAAATAGTTTAAAGGATTGTCAACTGCTTACTTTGGAAGTATTATATTCTCTAATGAGCACGACTAAGATCGTCAAGGATGCCCTTAATAAAGGTAAGACTAATTTTCATTTCATTCTTTTTTTTTTTTTATTTATCTTCTACCTACACTGTTACTTGTACTTAATGAACATAAATATTAATTATACAGGTGCTGTGATATATGTCCTTGACTTATTTTGCAATTCGAACAACGCACAAATCCGCGAAATGGCAGCTGAGCTACTGGCTAAGATGTCTTCTGACAAATTAGCAGGGCCAAAAGTTAAGCTAGATTTATCGAAATTCCTGCCACGATTATTTAGCGAGGCGATCCGCGACGCCCCTAAGCAATGTGTGCACATGTTCGAGTCAAAGCAAGAAAATCCAGAATTAATTTGGGATGATAATACGAGAACAAAAGTCTCAAGAATGGTTGCTGAATTAAAGGACGAGTGAGTACTGAGAAATTTCAGACTAATTTTACATAGATTCAGGGTTTTGGAATCCAGCTCAACCAAAAGAGAGAATGTGACTTCAGATTTCGAGACTGCAAGAACCTATTTTCGATATAATCGCAACCTTTTTTTTATGATAGGATTTCAGACTAGTTCCAGGACACTTCTTCTTTACAAGTCTAATATGATTTTGTTTATACTTTAGGAATTACAGCATGCAAAAGCGAAATCCCAACGTTGTGTTGAAGTTACCTGATTCACCGAATAATATCGACATTGCAACAAATGAACCTGTCGTAGGAGGTGTTTATCTCAGATTATTTGTAGCGAGTCCTACGTGGGCTCTTAGAAAACCAAAAGAATTTTTAAGCGAACTTATGGATACCACTTTAACTCTAATGGCTAAAGAAAAGACTGATGTATGTAATATTCAAAGTTTCTTACAATATGATCATTATCTTGAAAAACCTAGACATAACAAAGTTGTTTTGTTTACAGTCAGATATGCTAGAATTAACAACCCAAGCTTTAGTGAACCTCTTACAAGCTCAACCAAACTTAGCGGACCAAGTTCCTTCGCTGGGTCACATACCACGTTTATGTCGGCAAATGGCAACCCGAAATAATCAACCATCCGTTTACAAATCAGCCATATTAATATTACATCAGTTGGCAACAAGTGAGGTAAATATGAGGTTTCAAAGTTTTATTTTTTCTTTAGCTAGATTTGCAATTTTCAATCTTCAAGTTTTTGAATTTGACACTTTACTTATTCTTAGATTTGCATATCGTCTATCTGCCAAACGGAGTGCATAAATCCATTAAAACACGCTATGCAGTCTAGGAAAGATATGATAGCTATTGCGTGTGAAACGTTAAACAGATTATTTTCAACAAACGAGGATCGTCTTATAAAACAAGTGAGTTATATTTTATCTTATATTAGGTATGTACTAACAATAAGATTATTGGTTGTAGCTCTTTAAAAAAATCCAAGATTCCACTTTTATTCACAGTTTTCTCTCTCAAAAAAAAAACCCTGAATATTGGCTTGAGTGAGTAGCTTGAAAAGAAAAATTTTTACAGATGCATAAAAAAACGACATGTTTTTGCAGGCTTTAGAAGCAGAAATGGTACCCTATCTTTTAAATATACTTGAAGGAAAACTGGAAATTATGGAGAATCTTGCTACGACAAAAGCGCAGATAGTAAAAGCGTTAAAAGCAATGACGACAAGCTTTTTGTTAGGTGAAAAAGTTAGCGCAATTCTAGAAAAGTCCACTGTATGGGCTGAATATAAAGACCAGAAACATGACTTGTTCATATCGAATACTCCTACATCGTGTTATCTTACAGGTAATATAATTCAGATATTTATTCTGTTTGATTACCTCTCTATAAGTTAAGTCTATAACTTAAGTCATGAGAGTAAATTTATAACTTTTTCACAGTTTTATAAGTGAAAAATAACTTTTGAGTCAATCTAAAAAGTAAATTGACAAGTATTTATAAAATATTTTAAGAAAAGTTGGTATTTTAGTACTAATTTGTCGTATATCCAGTACATTGGTGGGATTTCATTTGTGATAATGTTGGAATCTTGGAATAACTGTTTCTCCTTTTTCAGCTGGAACTCCTGTGTCAGCAGGTTATCTGACAGCAGGACCGAGTGCAACAATTCCCTCGGGCCCACCGCCTGTTGAAAAAGAAGATAGTAATCTATTAAATCGTAAGGACAGCATCTGATGCAGATAATGTAAATGTCGGTTAAGATTTGAAGATTATGTTTATTATATTAATAATTATACCCATAATTTTGTACTTTTTGCAAATGATCATTTAAAGTTGTTAAATTTGATAAGATTCATAAATATTGTAAACACTTGAGATTTCTCTTGATTCTCCAGAAATAAATGAGTTTAAACGTTCCCTGTAATTTGCATCAAAATCACATCTAAAATTGTGTGCCGAAAAAAGTATTTAAAGTTATGGGTAGTAATTTATAAGACACGATTACAAGTCATACGTTTAAAAATATTATTGTATTCTAAAAGCAAAGGATGGTCCACGTTATGAAAAAAATATTTTATCTTTTTATCGCAATATTACATCCAATATTACAACGTTTGTCGATAAATTAAGAAGTTGTTGCCTTGTTTAAGAAAAGAAATTGTTGATTGGCTGAACAATCTTCTTTCAATGGATATTATCTCTAATTTAAACTAGTTTGGACCTTATTTAAATTAAAAAAGATTTTTTTTAAATGATAATATAGGATAGGGTCACGGTTTTTTAAAAAAGTTTTGTCCTTAAAGAGGCGCAGACTTTTCTATTTACCTTATTGGAAATTTTATTGTATGAAATTAATTATTCGAATAGCTTTCGATTTTTTTGTTACTCCTATGTTGCCCCAAGTGTTCCAGTATCATACTTACATATGTGTTATTCATTATTGGAATAGAATTGTGTATAAATGTATAAAATGTGCCTTACGGGAACACATGGGATAACACTATTGTCCAAAATCTGGATAGAATATCGTACGTCGAATGTACTGTGTGATGAAAATATGCTAGTTTATGCTTCAACTTTTCTAGAAGCATCAAACTTTACTAATGTACGCATTCCAAGATCCGAGTAATCATCATGATATGATTTTGTGTGGTAAATATGAGGCAATGCATATCGGTCCAATATTATATATGTCTTACGATCCACATTCACTCGTGTACCACTAGCAAAATTTATTAAGATAATACTAACGGTGAAAATTACAACGCTGTATTTGTAAAAATTATACAAGGTAAATGTAAACTAACTGAGGTGATAAGAATGACATTTACGATAAATGAAAAATTGTATATTGCAAATACGAGCTTCCTGTTGAAATCTTTTCCATAATCATTTCCGATCCCACTACCTGATCGGCTGATAGTTGCTGTTTTGAAAATCAAACAGTGTACAAATGGGCCTGTACAAATTCTAATAAAGTATGGAGCACTCGCCCCATAAACATTTTTAAATGGAGATAACGTCTCATTAATAACTCCATTAAAATAACGACCATTAAAACTTGTAACGCAATTTATGAAAAATTTTGAAATTTAATCAAAATAATCAAAATTAAATTTTTTCATAAAATACATTTAATTTACGGAAATCTTTTATTATTCTTCCACAGTAATATTTTAAATATTACTCAATAAAATATTAATTTTGATTATCCGAAAATATTTTGAATCTGTAAAATATTTTTCAATTTGTCAATTAATATAGTGATGGGGACAATAATTATCCTATCTATATATGTATAATGCCGTAAACCAGATTTCACATCTACAAGTGTGCAAACTCGAAAGCCATCTTACAGGCGTAACTATTTTTCTATTTTATTCGGAAGTTTTCCCTGGAAAAATATTATTTTTCAAAATAAGAAACTTTTAAATTCTAAATTTCAGTTTTATAACTAATCATGCCAGCTTATTTACTCGCATTTTATATCATATTTTTTCAAATTTCACAATTTACATCACTGAAAAACACCCTCGATATCTTAGTTTGAAAATCACAGAAAGATGTCACTGGTTGTTATTTCTAACAGCTCGCCACGTTGGAAGAACTGACGGATGGCCGTCTTGTGTGTAATTTTGTGAATTTGTATTACAGTTTATATTATTTATCGTGCGATATAAATATAAAGGTAAATTTTCTCACATCCACTTTTTCAAAAACACCTTAACAAACATAATCTTCGAACTTGACTTAAAAACATTACCACATTTTATCTGACAGATTAATTCACGGACTGATCTTTTTCCATACTTTTGCATATTTTAACACATTTCGAAAAGCACCTCTCATTTTAAAGCGAATTTATATTACAAAAACAACTAATAATCCAAGAAAAACTTCAAAGTAGAGTCGAAAGTACTACTTTACATTTTTACTTCAAAAAGAGGTTATAATTCTCTGCTTTTGACGTGTCCACTAAATGTTTTTTTTTGTTATTCTTTACATTTTCTAACGAACCAGAACGAACATGTACTTAAAAATGCTAATTTTTATTCTTATATAGTTAGTACGATTGGTGTTAATCGATTTTGTGGTATTTTAGTTTGTTTTTTGGGTAATTTCCTAACTGGCAAGTTATGAAACTTAGAAATGGGGAAATAAGTAAATATCATAAATATTTGATTTTTTTTCAGAGAACTCAAGATGAAGGTGAAAGAGTTATTAAAGACTGTGAATGTGGCTTGGTCTCCACCAGCCCAGCATCCGATTTTACTGGCAGCCGGAACTGCTGCACAACAGCTGGATGCGAGTTTCAATACTTCTGCTAGTTTAGATTTATATGCACTTAATCTCCAACAGCCTGGCTATGAAATGGAACACAAAGTTAGCGTGCCAAGCGAACACAGGTTTCTAACCATTTTTCAATTTTTTCAATTAACTCTTATAATCAAGGATGTTGGATCCAAGTTCTAACACTTCTAACTTCAAATTTCGATTTGCGTAATATAAAAAAATTAAATTTCAAGATTAGATTTCGTTTTACGGAAAAAATATTTTTTCACTTTACTGCCACACTTCTGTTTCAAAAAAGAATAAATCTACAGAGCAACAAAATAGCTAATAGCAACAAAATCCCTTAAAATTACTGACATCTTTTAAAATCTCGTAAAATTCCATAAAAATGTTTGAACAAATTTCTTCATTGTTCCCTTTGTTTCAGATTTCACAAAATAATATGGGGATCCCATGGTAACGATTCAGCCGGTGTGATCGTCGGTGGCTGTGACTTCGGAACAATAAAAATATATTCTGCTGCCAAATTGCTTGCCAATGAAAGTAATTGTTTACTAAGCAGTCCTGACAGACACACTGGACCTGTTCGGGCAATGGATTTCAATCCCTTTCAGTCAAATTTACTTGCGACAGGAGCTGGAGAGAGTGAAATTTACATCTGGGACGTTAACAACACGAATACTCCAATGGCTCCTGGAACTCGCAGCCAGCCAGCAGAAGATGTGCAATATATCGCTTGGAACAAGCAAGTTCAACATATTCTTGCATCGACATTTTCACAGCGCTGCGTTATTTGGGATCTGAGAAAAAACGAGGCTATAATTAAACTAACAGATGCAAATTCCAAGGTTTGCTTCAATTTCCTTCTTTTATCAATTTTTGCAGCTTTTCAGTGTTCAAATTTGCTATTTGAGCAGTACTATTTATTAATAAAGCATCGTATAATTCATCGTGTAATTTTATTTTTCTAGGTACGATGGAAATCAGTCCAATGGCATCCAGACGTCGCAACGCAACTCTGTCTGGCTTCTGAAGACGATCAGGCCCCAGTAATTGAATTATGGGACTTAAGATTCGCTACTTCGCCCTTGAAATCTCTTCAAAGTCATCAACGAGGAGTTCTCTCAATCGCCTGGAATCCCCACGATCCAGACCTTCTTTTGAGTTGCGCAAAAGACAACAGAATACTCTGTTGGAATCCAAACTCCGACGCGCCCGTAAGATTTAAACCTCTAAATTATTTGTTAGTTTATTTCTGGATTCAAATATAATTCTAATAAACGTTTTTTTTTCAGAATGGAGAAGTAATTTGCGAACTCGCACAAACGAATCAGTGGAACTTTGACGTCTCCTGGTGTCCTAGACAACCGGGTCTAATCGTCGGAACGAGTTTCGACGGTCACGCTGTTGTTTATTCCCTTCTTGGTGGTCGTAACCAGGAATCTAATGAAACTTCCAACAAAATAGTTGATTCTTTCCCAGGAATGGATCCTTTCACTCAAGCGCCACCTGCTGCTGAAATGGAAGCAGCCGCTATTTTGAAAAAGGCTCCTAAGTGGCTGAAACGACCCTTCGGTGCATCTTTCGGGGTAAATTTATCTTCAAAATCTAGTCTTACGACTCTTATGAAACAATTGGAATCGTAGCAATCTTGTTTCGTATTTATATCCACAATGTTTTCCTAATAAATTATATTCTTTGCAGTTCGGCGGAAAGCTGACGATATTCGAAAATGAGCCAACGGATCCCAACATGCCAGCAAATTCAAACAGGAAAGTGTTCGTATCGCAAGTAATTACGAATCCAGAACTTGTGAAACGATCTAATGATTTGGAAGTAGCCCTAAAAACTGAGCAGTACGGCGATTACTGTAACGGAAAGGCTAACCTCGCTAATGATGATCACAATAGAAAAGTCTGGAACTGCGTGGGTGCTTATTTCAGTGATAATGTTACGACAGGACTATTAGATTTATTAGGATATAACGTAGAGGCGATGAGTAATAAATTGAATCAGCTTGTTCCTCGGCAAGAAATCGACAATATTACGGATGGTATTGCCAATTTAGATAACGTGAGTTTAATTTCAAGGCACACAAAATTCCTTAAAGATCCCTGAAATTTCGTTTAGATTTTACGAAATCGTTATAAATCTCTTAAAATATTTAATATCGATTTTAATGTTATTTTAATCAGGTAATCAATGGTAATACCTTAGACGGCAGCGCAGCTTTCGATGCAATCGCACAACAGGAGATAAATAGGAAACCTTCTGCTAAGAAGACTTCAGAGACTAGTTTCAAAATCAACACTTCGGATGGTACTTTACTTTTTACATTAATTTTGATTAAAGATAATACATTTAAAAAAATATATTTAAATTTGTATTATAAACTGAAATTCCAGATGAAGACGGACTCATTACACAAGCAATTCTCCTTGGAAATATAGAAGCAGCCGTATCGCTTTGCTTGACAAATAAAAGATACGCTGATGCAGTGATTCTGTCGATGGCTGGTGGTCCAGATTTGCTAGCTCAAACCCAATATCGATATTTTAGGGAACACTCTGGTGCTCTAAATTCCTTAATCAATTCTCTAGTGACCGAAAATTGGACCGATATTATCAAGAACTGTGACATTACTTGTTGGAAGGAAGCGTTAATCGGAATTTTCACCCATACGGCCTCTGACGAGCGATCACTTCTTTGTGGTACGTATTTTTCATAATAAGCTATCAGAGATTCAAGAATTTAATTAATAAATTATTCCAGACATGCTTGGAGATCGTTTGGCCGCCAGCGAGAATGCAGACTTGAAAAAGGAAGCAGAGATCTGTTACATCTGCTCCGGAAATCTGAACAAAATGATAGAATCATCCGGCTCAACGATTCAAGAAAAGGCAGAATTAGTAACAATAATGCAGAAGGCCTTGGAGCTTCGAGGAACCCGACAAGTTCGCATAGAGGGACAGATTGCGACAATTTTATCCCAGTATGCAGAGATGTTGGCTTCCGAAGGAAATTTTGATTCCGCTCTTAATTACCTAGGAAACAGTCAGGAACCCAAAATCTCTATGTTGAGAGACAGATTGCTCAGAGCGTTAGGACACATTCAAGATACTCAGCGTTCTGCGCCAAGAACTTCAATCGGTCAGAATTACTACACCCAACCAAGAAAATCTTTGCAAACGGCTCCGAGCGTTTATAACCCGATTCAACCAACGACTCCAGTTAATAACTGGAACACTGCACCCTTAAAGCAACCTTACCCAAGTGCTACGAATCATTTTGGACCTCCTCAGATTCAAAATTTAAGTTCCGGGCCAGTTCATCCGCTTCCTAATCAGAATATTGACCAGTTTTCGAATCAAACTTCTCCTTATGGTCAGATTCCAGCTCCTCAAGCTCCTCCACCTCCACCAACAATGACCTCTAGTGTCAGTGGATCGAGACCTTCGAGTGTTGGACCTCAATCAAGATCGAAGTATATTATTGATCCCTCTGTAAAATCTGGACCTACTTATGGTGGATTGACTAACTATTCACAGCAGCCTCAAATGTTCGGGGCTCAAAATACTCTTCAAAGTCCTGTTCCGGGGTTTCCGGTTCAAAATACGTTCCAGCCCCAAGCGCCTTTGAATCCTTTAAATAATTCTGCGTATCCGGGTCAGCAAAATCAGATTTATGGTTCACCGGAATCGGTTTCCGGGAATTTGATGAATCCTAATCAAACGCAATCGCAAATATTTGATCCGCAAAGGTCTCAAACGGTCAATCAAAGTCCAGGGTATGATACTCTTTATCAGCCGACGCCACAACCGTCGGGGTGGAATGATCCACCGATCAGCAGCAAAGCTTCTAGAATGCAGGTGAGATAAATTTATAGATAGTTCAATGATGGGAAATAAAAAATATAATATAAATAGAAAATAGAAAAAACCGCAATTTTTTATTAATTGAACGGAAATATATTAAAATACTGATAATATTTAAATGACCTAGCCAGTTCTGGCTTTGTACACCAAAAATGAAATGTCAGCGGAACACGCCGGCACGAGGAAATGGAAAGCAAAACATTCGAAGAATAGAAATGAGGTAGAGAACTTCTGAAAGAGTGGTGTGCCTTCATTTTTTTAAAGTACAGTTTCAAGTTAATCCTTTATTAACTTCTCATCCAATTCAGTAATAGGCTAGAAGGACAGTCTTTATTGAAAAGTAGATTGGCCTTTCCTGGTTTTCGCTTAACATCATTTCAGAGACTGATTAAGACATTAAAAATCTTCATTAGATCACATCTTGATTTATAAATTTTATATTCTTTCTGACTTTAATTTTATAGAAAGATATATTTAATAGAAATTTCATTCGAAGGCCTCGATCATTTTAGGACATGAGACTACTTTGGATTTTTATAACAATTCGTGAAAATGGAAAGTGAACTAAAGAGATTTATTAATTAGTATCAATTTTATTTTCATCATTTTCTTCTTTTTTTGCAGCCAAAGTCAGAGATTCCACAACAGGATCCTATTCTTCATCCTTTGAGAGGTGCTGTTCAACAACAAGAACCAAATGTGAGTCAAATTATTAAAAAAATCAAATGTAATATTTTTAAATCCCTTGCCATATATGAAAGTCCCTTAAAATTCTTTGAAATCTTTTGAAACTCCTTAAAATTCCAGACAATAAAATATTGTTTTAATTTCAGGTAATGCAACAAGAAAGTTTCTACCAAAATTCTCAAATGCCTTATAATCAACAATACAACCAGAATGTCGTAAGTCCTGGAGCTCCTTATAACAGAAATATTGAACCTAATCAACCTATGCAACCAATGCAACCAATGCAACCAATGCAACCAATTCAACCAATTCAACCTGCACCATCGACCAGAATGATAGAACCGGAAAAACAAAAATTACCAATTCCAGAAGAGCATCTGCATTTAAAAACAGTTTTCGATGAACTTCAATCCCACTGTTATGAAAATGCTAAGAATCCTGTAAGTTTATGAACAAAATTCAATTTTTTTTACATTTTGGCACAATAAGGACTAATTTTCATTAATTGAATTTATTTATTTTCAGCAAACCAAACGAAAAATAGAGGATGTCTCCAAAAAACTTGAAGCCCTCTACGATTGTCTCCGAGAAAATAAAGTAAGAAATCGAAACTTTAATCAAGTAAATTTAAAACCATTTCAAAAAAATTTTGATGAGTTTCAAGATTTTCAAGTAATTCAAACATTTTATTAAGTATTTCAAGGGATTTTAAATGATATTAAAGAATTTTAAGATTTTAAAAGAACTCCAAATAATTTCATTTTGTTAAATATATGTAATGAAATTATTTTTTAGCTTACTCTAAACACGCTTCAAGGACTACACCAAATATCACAAATGATTCAAAGCGGCGACTACACTGGAGGATTAGCCTTACATACTCAACTGGTTTCGGGACCAGATTTTAGTCAGATTGCTTCATTCATGCCCGGTATAAAAGTTTTACTTCAAAGCGCTCTTCAATTAGGCGTCTACATTAGATAAAAAGCGAAGCCTTAAAAAAAGTATCCCATATTATGCTGTTTCTCTTATTTTTGTATGATCATAATCACTTTTAAAGTTGAGTAAAGCTTTTAAAATCGTAAAAAAGTAATTGTACAAAGCAAAAGATCAATATCATATAATCATGAGTGCAGTAATTTTCATTTTTATTAGGAGAATTTAATTTTCAATATGTATAAAGAATCAAAAGAAGGTCAAATTCGAGATAAAATCTCTTTTGACTTTTTTTGTTAGAATCTAAGATTCCTGGATTCTCTAAAAATGCTTTCAAGAAATATTGAAAAACTACCTTTGTTGCGCTTTTGAATTTAAATATTTGGAGTATTTATCTTTATTCCTTCCTACTGCTTATTTAATTCAAAGATTTATTAGCAACTTGAATGAAACATCGACTTAAAACCTGAGGATTTTTCATTTATTTACAGTAACGAATACGGGAAATATACATATTGTATGTACGGTTAGATTTAGAAAATGTTTAATTAATAAAATGTATGTGAAAGCTAGTTTTATATGCGTGATAAGAATGTGTAAATGAAAAACTTTTAAAAAAATACTTAACCTCAGCATTTAACATTAATGGCCAAATTTTTAGAAAAATTATCGCATATTAATAACCCTAGTCCAAACCTCAAATGATTGATACAATCAAGGTTTAACATTTCTCAAGTTCTTACTTCCGCAGTGCTTAATATTGTATATTAAAAAAAAAGGAAAGATGTCACTGGCAATAATATTATCTTTTCGCATGTATTATTTATAGCCGATATTTGTATAATAAACTTTTGATTACAAATTTATATACAGATATTGTTGACGTTGTCATCTAGATAATTATGGAAGTGTTCAAGTTTAATAATAAATAAATGATTTGTAAATTTTAAGTTGAAATCAGTCTATATTTTTGAGAAAATCACTGAATTATAAGACTATGCAAAATAAAGGTTTTCTCGTGAACTATGAATCTCTGTAAAAGTTCGTCTAGTAGTTCGACTCCGTCTCGAGCTGCTTGTCGCCTCATGGCTTGTCTCACCTCTTCTCGAACTCCTTTGTCTGCGCCTCGAGTTGCAATTTTGCGATCTGTAAGTATCGAATTTAAATTCAATTACAATTCAATTCAGAAATTTCTTTTTTTATACAAATTATCAGCATTTATTTTATGTAAGATTGATTCAGTTTAGATTACACGCACTTTGTAACATTCCTGAGTTGTTTCCAATGTTGAGAGATACACCTCCACCGTGTTCAGTCCAAAGATAAGTTAATTCTTCTATAATATCAACGTTTATGATATACGCTTGGAAAAGGGGATAACTAAAGCTTTTACGAGATTTGATTTTTTCCATAATTACGGAAAGCATCCCTGATTCTTGTGGCCAATCAATTTGCATTAGTACTAAGGCGTGTCCTATCGCTAAATCTCCAACTCCTCCCGGAATTGTAAAATTTTCCTGAAATTAATATTAAAATTTAATTTAACGTTGTAAATAAGCTTCGAACTTAAAATGACAGTCACACTTAAAATTACATAGATTAAATTATTTTAAAAACTAGCAGAAAGGTAACTTTTTTGTCTATTGTAATCAAAATTAATAAAAAACCTTTAAGGCAGCCAAAAGTAATCGACAGCAATACTGCAAAACCGGAAATCGAGCGATGGTTAGATAATGCAAATGTCGAATTGCTGGTACCGATAAATTACTCGATACTTTCCCACTAACTTGTGGTAAAACGGTCGCGACCATTGAAATATATTCTAGCATTCCCTGAAAATAAAAATAAAGTCATTGATTTCAAGAATCAATAGTCATTTGAATACTTATAATATAATATTACTAAAAATGTTGAGATTAATAAACTGAAACCTTGAAATCTTTGAGGAAAAAGCAAGTGCTCGCCAATCGAAGATGAGAGCATAAATTGTTTGGCTCTTGAGGTAGTCTAGCTAGACAGTCGTGGTGCAAACCTTTATAAATGGCTAAATCTGTTAAAAATAAATTCAACCAGGAGTCGAGTCGAAATTGCGAAATGAGTTTCATTGTTTCTCTCTGTAAATATTCACTTCCATGTAGCAAATCCCATAATCTCACTCCTAACGAGAGTCCATTTCCGTTATATTCTCCATCGTTCGTTATCACAATGTTCATCGTCTCATCTCGTTTTCTTTTTTTCAATTTCGGCTCTGAAATTAAAATGAAAAGTATTCATTTTTAATACTAATGTTATATTTGAAAAATATTAAATTTTTTAATTAAATACTTAAACGAAAAGAATAATAGCTTAGATTTAAATATATTTAAATTAAATTACCAGAAGGAGATAAATTCGGTTCTGCAAAGACCTCAACGAGACAATAAACAGTTTCTCCTCCGTTGATTAATACCGAATGTTCGTTCCATATCCTCAATAAAATGACGATTGTACAGACAAGTAATTGCCTAACTACAAGTTCATCACACATTCCTGCGCTGTGTGTAACAGCATACTGATGTAGCTTTTCAGAATATAATTCTCGATTCCAAGGTGTGGAAAAAAAGGCACTCAGTTCCCATCCCAATTTCTTTCCAATTAATTCTACGACTTGGAAGAGTCTGTCCCAAGGCTGTAGAATTTGTGCGTCCTGTGGTTGCTGTATATAAGCTAAATAAAATTCGACAGCTTTGTAGAGTAAGCGGAGACTTAAGCGAGGATTTAGTTCAACAGGTGCTGCACCAAGTAGAGGTAAAGCATCGCAGGCTAGCAATCTACGAAATCCGTTCACTGCTCTTCCAGGGTGACTATGTTTCTCCGCTGTTAGTAGAGTTTCGACCAATCGGGGCTGAATTTTTTTAAAAATAATAGACCAATACAATTTAAATAGCTTTTTAAAAATAAGATTTGTTATATAATAATGGAATACATAAATTGTAGTTCTTACACCGTGAGAGGCGATTGTTTGGGGAAATCTTCTCAAAAGTAAGAGAAGAAGTTTACAATGTTCCATTGTATCTTCGCTATGATCTGCTGTCATGATTAGAAGTCGATGTTGTAAATCCTGAGGGATATGTTGGAACATTTCACATAGAAATTCTGATTCTGGGTCGTTTTGCTCTGAACGAAGGCATGTTGTCACATTTTCAATTTCTTTCCAGATTTCGCGGTCATCGGGAAAATTTTGGAAGCTGTAAAAATAATAGAAATTAGAAGCAGAGCCTATTTGTTTTCAAGCGCGGATCCACGGTGGGGCGATCGCCCCCCCAAAGATTCTTGAATTGCAAGTTTAACTCATGTTTTTGACCATGCAGGCAGCTATTACAAAGTAGCCCCTTCCTAACTTTTCGAATCCCCCCCCCCCTCCTAAATTCAGTTTCTGGATCCGCCCTTGTTTGTTTTATATTCGAAAATTATTATATTTCTTAAGTAAAATGAGATCGACTTTTGAAGTTATAGAACTTGGATCCAACACCCTAAATTACTATAGAACAAAGTTGAAATTTTGCAATGAAATTGAATCAGTCTAGTAAAAATAAATAAGTACACGAGATCTTACATTTCACTAAAACATTTTGCAGCCTCCTTAACATTCTTGGCGAGTTTTTCTACTCGGTATGCTTCAAACTGAAACCAAGTACAATGAGAAATACGGTTAAGGAAAGCTTTACAATTATTAGAAACTATTATACAAAATTAAACACATTTTTAAATCTGAAACAAAATGATGAAGTCCATTTCCTAACCCATAGGTTAGGAAATTACAGAATTTATTATAAAAATACAAAAGCTTACCTGAACTTTTGCACTGAGTGGAAATAAAGATTTTGCAGTAATTAACCATGATTTAGCAGCATAAATATCTGTTGCTAAAGCTTCCTTAGCCCTGAGAATTAAATAATCTTCCTTTGACAGCTGGTTCTCAGAAGTCGCTGCTTTTTCCAACATAATGAAGCGAAATTAATAAAGATTGCATATATTTAATGTGGTTTAAATAGCGCAACTCCTAAGCCTCAAAATTAATGCTTAAATGTAAATAGGAACATAACATAGTTTCAGCAAAGATACTTTTATTGACTAGACTAAGTCTAGTCTAGTTAATAGTTAGGAGACTTATAGGCATTGCTAGGCGTCTGCGGCGTCTGCGTCTCTTTTCTCTTTGCGGAAAGCCATGCGTCGGAAACATGCTGTAATCTGGCGCGCAATTCAAAATCAAATTAAATTAATTTGATTTTGAATCGCGCGCCAAATTTTGACCAATGGCTGCATTTCTTCAGCGAGAAGACAATGCGCGCGCAGCGCGCAGGGAGCCAACTGCAGAGCACTGGATATATATCGACAGTGCATATTTTTGTTTACCAGTTCGCCACAGTCGTGCAAGAGGGCCTCATGATGTCGAATTTGAAATAACGGCAAAGTTTACTCGATTTTTCGTTATTGTTGATGGTGCACGTCCTGTTAAATAACGATTATTATTAAAACAATTGCTGATTATTTTGTGCAGAAAAAGTGGTCAGTATTGGTCGTGCGTCTTTTAATCTGATTAAAAGATTCGTGTAGCGAAAAATTTCGCCAAAAGCGGTTGCAGATTGTAAACAAAACAGACAAGGTTAACAATGAGAAATTTTCGTTCAGGACGATTTACAGTGATTTTGTTAATGCTAGTATGCATTTTTTGACAAAATAATTGTGGTGATAACTATTCCAAATGATGATTTTGAGACTTCTAATTCTTTACGAGAAAAAAGGTAAAATAGTAAAATTATTATTATTATTATTATTATTATTATTATTATTATTTTAAGCTGTTATAAAAGGTGTTTTGGATTGATTGGAATTGGTTTGGATTCATTCGAATTAAATTATGTAATGATTCGAATAGAAAAGAGGAATCGATTGAAAAGACTCGCTTCGGATTAAGATGATTCATTCGAATAGAGACTTTAAATTGGTTCCGAATATCTCGAATTATTTCGTACAGAAAATTGATCATTTTGATTTAAATAAAATAATAAGATTGGAATTTTTGTGGAGCAACAAAAGCATTAAAATTTGCAAATCTTCTCAGCGATATATGAAGCCGCTCTTTTATATACTATATAAACTTGAGTGGTTCCATTTATAAAGATATAACCGCGAGCACTCTATGAGCAAAAGCCGCTTATTTCTTACGTAGACGCCATCACTTCTTCACTTGCGAAAGCTCCTAAGTGGTTATGGCGCTTTGGCTTTGTATCCTGTGGCTTTCCGGGTTCTTATAAAGCACCGGAAATAAAGCTCCATCAACGCTCCTCTTGATTCATGTGACAAGAATATAAAGCAGAGAATCGAGATCCTTGAATCTTTTTATTATTATCAGTTACATATAAACATCGTTAGCCTATAAGTCGTAAAAAAGCATTCCTAAAAGAGTGTTACAATATAATTTACATTATCATAAGAACCAAATTAACTTGAAATCCCTTTGAAATCTTTTGAAATTCTTTCAAAATTCTTTAAAATCACTTAAAAATTTTTTTTAATTGCTTTGAATTCCTTAAAATTACTTATAATATCTTGAAAATCTTGAAACTCTTCTAAATTCTTTTGAAATTCCTTTAAAATTACTTAAAATCAGTTGGCAGATCTGATCTCGATTCTAAAGTATAGGCGCAGCGAATACAAATTCAACCAATGGGTGAAGAGATATTGTGGTTTCAAATTTCGAGATCGCGAGAATCTATCTGTTTTGATATAATTATTTGGAACTTTAAGGAATTTCAAAATATTTCTTGGAATAGTGAAAAATTCCATGATAATTAGGATTTTTTTTGTTTCAAAGAAATTTCAAGATATTTTATGAAATTCTTCGAGTTTTCAATTATTACTTTTAGTAATATTTTTTAAATATTTTTTTTTTGCACATAAATGCGTCATTCTCGTGTCTTTTCAGTACAATTGGCGATATGGTATCTCTTATTACTATGTGTAATAGTTACTATACCTTCACTCATTCCATTAATATTTCATGAGGCTGAAGTTTGCATCGTTTACTATAAACGAAAATGAAAACCAAAAATTTTCATGGGGTCAAAATTTCATTGCTGACAATAAGACTTCTCAATGCTAAAAGACACCCTAAAAACGTACAACCCCCCAGCTCATATGGATCGCACCCCATATCATCCCTCAGAACTAAAAAATTCACCAAAAACTCCTTAATTCGTGGGGTCAAAATTTTATTGCTAATAATAAGTCTTTTCAATGCTAGAAGACACCACAAAAACGTACAACTCCCCAGCTCATATAGGGCGGCGCTCCGAATGAGGTGGGGGGTTGTACGTTTTTGTGGTGTCTAGCATTGAAAATACTTATTATGAACAATAACATTTTGACCCCACGAATTAGGGAATTTTTGGGGAATTTTTTAGTTCTAAGGGATGATATGGGGTGCGCTCCATATGAGCTGGGGAATTGTACGTTTTTGGGGTGTCTTTTAGCATTGAGAAGGCTTATTGTCAGCAATAAAATTTTGACCCCATGACAAATTTTTTTTTTCATTTTCTTTTATAGTAAACGATGCAAACTTCAGTCTCAGCATTAATATTTCTGTGGATTCACCGAGTCTCACAGCGAGTCTTACTGTTTAACATTGTTCATTGGACAAGCTGCGGTACTATCCCAAACAGTTCAAGCGAATGATTCAATGATTCAACCATCGACTTTTTTCCGTGTTGAAATTTTGAAAATGAAGTTTTGCGTTAATCTATACATTCAGTACTAAAACTAAACTATCTTTCTAATCAGAACTCCCCAACTGTATTTATATGAGGGTATCGAATTACTATCCGGGATAATAGTAGGGATCGCTGAGAGAGGATGGAAGCTTGAAAATTAGTTTTAATTGTTCCCCGTATAAGGAACTCATCCCCACTTACCCCAGGCTCGTCTCTACTCGCGCATTAAGCTAGAAGTTAGGCAGCCAAGGATGAAGGGGTTGAAGAGGAAAGGGGTACATAGAGGTATATATAGACTCGTGAAGCGTGAGCAGGTAAGGTATACACGTTCTACGTGACACGGTTGGTAAGCCCGAAGCTGGCTTTGTTAAGCTCGGATTCTGAGTGCCTTTGATACGTGTACTTGCACGCTAACTAACCAACCTAAGCTATGCTGTTCGTAGGTAGTATGTTGCCTATACGTCTACGCACACCTAAATGCGAGCATCTGCGTGGCCTCAGTGTACCCTGTATATGGTGTATATGTCTTCCTCTTGCACACGTCGCAATCCACACGAGCGCGATACATTTTCAACTGGGAATTGAATTTCCGCGGTAATTTTAATGCCATTGTGGCCCAGCCTTGTATACCTACTCTGGTTCGGAGGCGGGGGCAGAGGCGGAGGGTGACTAACGCGTCAAGCAACTGCAGCCAAATTCGCCCAGCTTCGTGTGAAGTTCCTCAGAAGTCGAGAAATTAGGATTGGCCTCATTACAATCTTAAGAGTTTTACATTTTTTATTTCGTGGGATATTATGCTTTGGTTGATTGAGCAAGGTTCAAAATATTTCTCAGAATTAATTATAGTAATCTTAATGAATTTTTAAAGCTATTTCAATTTCTTTGAATTTTCACTTGAATTACGTAGAACTCTTTTTCTTGCGATGAGAATGGGAGGGAAGGGGAGGATATTAAAAAATTATTAATCCTGGGCCTCGGTATATCTTAATCTGGATCTCTACAGTATCGCAACACCAATTTTCAAAGCAATATTAAAAGCGCTAAGATTAAATTTTTGATTGGTATATTTAGGGTGTAGCTAAATTCGCAGATGAGTCGGTTAATGCTTCCTTAGATCATGAAAGCGATATGCGATCATGGATCATGAATAATGTTCTATGTTCCATTACACGTATCTATTTACATGTATGGACTCGTAGTTTCCACTAGTGAATATGATCACATATGGACGATGTGAATATCTTGGGAAGAGGGAGGAGGAGTATTGAAAATTTAAGCCAAATGTGCAACTAAGTACCTACTTATGGCGCATTTGACGGAGGGGGATTACGATTGCATTTGAATTGAGCTTTAGAGAGCGGATTTTCGCCTGGGATTGAGCCATTGTGCCATTTAAATCTGCCACCTGACGACCCTTAAAGCTATGGTTTGCCTTTCTGAATTTTAAGTACCCCGCTCTTTATCCACTGGTCCTTTGATACTTTTTTAACTTTCATTCGTTTCGCGCGACCTATAGTCTTTCATTTAAAAGGATCTATTACCAAAATTGTAATTTCATTTTCATTCTACTTCTTCTTGGGACTTTTTTGATACTTACGTTTTATTTTTTAGGAATTTTTCGAAACTGATTTTGTTTTCAGTGTAGTTGCTTTTTTATGGAATAAATTCGTCACTGCTAATTTATAATATTATTTAACAATAATTGTTTAGTAATGAGTAAAAGAAGTGTAAGAGCACTGAATGAGAATTTTCGAATCGCATCACCAATTTTACCAAAGGCAATGTCACGAATGTATCGTTAATGGAGTCGTCCACGCCCAAAGAATTAGCTCAAACGAATAAATACGATCGCCATGCAACGATCAAGTATTGACGAAATGGCAATTTGCGATGGTTGCGTCTGGAATTGCTTTTTGCGTCCCATCTTCGATAAAAAATGAGGGAGAAAAACTTTTACTGATCCGTATCCTCGGTGGCGCACTTTGGGTCGTTTCAGGTTAACGAGTTTTTTGCAGCAGCCGTAGCGCTGATAATCCTCCGGACGATACTTTAGCCAAACGTAGGGGATGTTTTAGCACGACCTCCCCCCCCCCCTCTTCCCTTGTGCATTCGACACAGTCACCCCTCTCATAATACGAGCGGCACCCCATCTATCGAATTATTTTGATTCTGCGATAATTCACCCTTAATATGGTTTTCACCTCGAATATGGAAGCGAGTGCCCTTTTTATATATGAAATTACAGCGTTTTTACTTTCAGTGCTTTCTTAAATAAAGTAGGCTCTTGAGTTTTTTTTATTTTACTTGAAATAGTTTGAATTCATCTTAATTTTTCTGAGTTCTTTTCAATCCTCTGAAGTCTTTTGAATTCCGTTGATTTATTTTAAATTCTGATGAATTCTGTTGAATCATGTTGAATTCTTTTGAATTATTCAGAAATCCTTTGGATTTCCTTGAATTCTTTTGAGTTATTTTAATTTTTCCAATTATTTTGAATTCATCTTAAACTATATTACATGCAATTCTTTTGGATCCTTTTAAATTATTTTGAGTTCTTTCAATTATTTTTCAGTTCTTTGCAATTTTTTTTCATTTGAATTCTTTGGATTCTTTCGAAAGTTTTTTCATTCCTCTGAATTCCTTTGAATTCGTTTCAATTATTCGGAATACCATACATTACCATTGATGTCGCCGGCTCTGAAACAATGGAAGAATAGTTTCTACATCTGTTCGATGAGAGCCGCCCCCAATATCGGATTTTAAAATAATGCAGTGTACAGAAGGGATAATCTCGATGGTTTCTCTTTTGTGGGAAGTGGGGACATGTCGTGATCCTCGTTCCGTGGCGAAAGAGAGGCGTAAGTCGATTTCGGCGTAATTTTCGGAAAATCCGGGACCAAATCGTAGTGCACGAGTCGGCGACTTGTCTCCATTGTCGCGGTGAAATTGAATCTGTCAATTAGACTCTCGGCGTTTACGGTTGGTTACCATTAATTGGACACAATGGTCGTCCATCGGGCGGACAGCTGTACTCGATGTTATACCTTAGCCGCGAGGCATCTGATTTCACATTATAATACCGCTTCGGGCCTAATTGAAGCGAATCACGAAACCGTTGCAAATTCGCTCGCCATTTTCACGTGTGCTCTTCTTCTTCACTGCCCTTTCATTCCTTCATTCCTTCTGCGGTAGTCGTTACCATTCACACTGCCTCCAGAGCTTTCATTTAATAATGACCCACTTAATGTCCACAAATTTCCAATTGGTATCAACCTAAATAAATCGAATCAAACTTGACATGTTTTCAATTTATAAAATTTGCATACAGAGTGTACCTAATTTTGAATCGCGATTCTTTAATATCATTTTAAATCCCTCGAAATGCTTAACAAAACTTTTAAATTACTTGAAAATCTTGAAATTTTGCATTTTTGTAAATTCCTTGAAGTCAGGGGTTTTAATTACACTTTCTTTTAATTACAATGAGAGAAAACTTTCTAGAAAGAATTAGGAAAGAGAAATAGGTTTTTTCCAAGTTTTTTGGTAAGGATTCTTTTTATTAAGTTTGCTAAGTCGTGGTTTGACTTGAAAAGGAGAAGAAGGCTATGAACTCGGGAAGTGATTGAAATGCCTCGAAGAGAACGAGAGAGATTTGAATATCCGCTGCCAATTTACGAGAGACAAAAGATGTTATTCGGTGCTGGCGTCTTGTTCTCTGTTCCTCGCTCGAGAAGTTTGCACTCGTGTCGGGCGTCTTGGTTAATCACTATAATTGATATTCCGCTGATATCACCTCCAGAGAGTAACGGAGTAACGCGGTAACGAAGTAACCCGATTAAAGGGAGCCTCTTATTGGCTCGCTCGCTCACTCGTTCCTTTAATCGAATTATATTATTATCTCGACGTCCCCCTGCGACTTGACAATGATCTACTCTTCCCTAACTGCTTCAGACCTGGAGGCCTTTTACTTATATTATATTTTATGTATCTTGGGTTAAACGTATATATATGGACAAATTTTCCCATCCCATTTTCCAATCCGGCACAATATATATTGTAACTTACCATATAGTATCTTGAAAATCACATTTTTTGCATCATCTCTTTTATTAAGACTTATTGTTATTGATATGACTTTAAGAAAGGTACAAAATCGAATAATAAGTCTACTTGCACATGAGATAGACGATTAGAGATCGAGATATGAATGCAATGGTAGATAATATTCACGGTCACAGGAAACAGCACATCATCGTAATAACCGTCATCAAACGGCAACCACTTAGAACCAGACTCTTTCGCAAAATTATAATTATGGAACTGATAGTCGCGTTTTGATTCGTGTATTTTTAGTTGACTTGTATTCGCCTCGAGTCACTGAATAAGTTAAGCTTATAATCAAAATCTAATTATTTCAAGTGGTATGGTATATACTAGCATATATACTGCTCCTCATAATTGAACGGCAGCAATGCCTCGAGGATGCGAAAACAACTTTGTTACATTCTTTGATTTTATTTCGGTTTTATTGCCAAATAAAGCCCAATTTTTATAATTGCCTTTTTTGACATTTTTTCCTTTTTTTGACATTCTCTTTGAGACCGGTTTTATATGCATTTAATTTAAAAGATTTTTTTTATAAGTCTTTACACTGTACAACAGGAAGTATAAAAACGTTTGATGCGAAATTGAGTTTTTATTTCATATCAGCCATAAGCAAGATAGGTTATATTACTTACATTATTTACGCACTAAAATATTCATTCATATATCGTATATAAAATTATTGAGAGATAAGCGATGCCTAAATTCTATCTAGAATCCTTTTGTTGTGGAAATAAGGCAATGAGAGAGCCCAAGACGTCAAGTAGATAAGGCTTTCAACGGTCAGACGAAATTATGCCCTTCGGATTTTAATTTGGCGGCGAAAGATGACAAGAAATTATCTGAGGCCAGGGTGGAAATTTGACAACTTTCAGTTCCAAAAGCTTCAACCAATCGGGCACATCATAGTTAAAATTGAGATATCATTCTAAATTTAAACGCTAAATTATTTTACAGTATGGAACATATTTTTTTTCAATTTAGTCATCTCCGCATATTGTTTTGCTGAAAGTAATATCATATTCAGAAATGATTATACGCGTGACGGCAGCGCGACATTAAACTGTCCGCGATATCCGCCATTTCAAAACAATCCGCGCTGGAAATGGAGAAGAGACGAGCAAAAAATCAGAGAGGGCAGAGGGGGAGAGAGAAATTACCACCGCATGTCACATTCAGGAAACGGCGCATTCTATTGTGCTTTTGTCATAGTTAAACTGTCAGGCCAATTTTACGTTGGGCCAATTTACGTGCTCGCGAGTAATAATAGGGGCGAGGAGGGAAGGTGGAAGAGTCATGAGATAATGTCACATTGCAGGGTGAACAGTGAACACTTTTCAATCTTTGGAATGAAGATTAAAGAAGCTAAACTCTGATTATTTCAGGCTTCAGAGTGAAAAATGTTTCCAAAAAAGGAGAAATGAATTGCATTATTGCACTCGTGGATAATTGGAAAATATTTGGTTTAAAAAAAAAGTTGTTGTTCTTCTGCTGGTGTTTTTAGCATCTTAGGACAGGTTCATTCTTCTTTTAAAACTTGGCATCGATTGAGGGTGAATTCGTCAGAATCATTAATGGACAAAGTTTCTATACATGTCTACAGTTTGGTGAACTCGGCGCGTTTCACAGATCGAAGGAGGTTGGGACGCAGACGGCAATTAGCGTAATTAAATAATAATTGAAACGAGGGAATGGTTGGCTGGTGGAGAAGGGTCCATGAAACACGCCCTAAGCACATTTGTATTTCGACCAATGGCACGCAGCCATTATTCTTCATTTCTCTGAGTCATAAAAATCATTTATAAATATGTCACGGTGCATCATTCTAAGCTCCATGACTTTTGTCATTATATAATATTCTCGTTTACACAGAACATTATTGTCGCAAATATGTCATTACTGTTGGAAATCATCGAGCGTTATAACCGCCTTGCGTGTTGCTAGATTTTGCACCGACGGTTCAGCGTCGGAACTTCTCCGCGCGGTTGATTCGACCGGAAGTTGCAAACACATCATAACCGCCAGTGACACTGGGTCTTCAGAAGTGAAACATTATGTCCTGCTAAAAATCCAGGATATACAACTTTGAAATCAGTAAAATCAATGATATATAAAATCAATGATGTATTAGCAAATGTTTTGCATTATTGAATTGGGTTAAATTTTTTTAGGAATTTTCTTTTTTTTTTTTTGAAAGAAAACAATTTCCAAGATGCAATTGGTTTTTTAATACATTGTTATTTTTGACACACCCTAGCATACTCTCTCAATCGCACTATTTGAATTAGTAAGAAACTTAGTAATATTTATCTAGATTGAGAGAGTATTATAGCATCTACAATACCGTCATGCATGTATCAATAGATCCTCGTCATGAAATCATATTTGCATCTTAACATCCCTCTAACCGCAGAAGCAAGCAATAAAGGAACTCATCGGATTTCATCGCGCACGAGTGTGAAATAGACACTGCGTGTCGATAACTCGCCTCACCCCCGTTGAAACGTGAATTTGATGGGGGGTGGGGAATGGATAGATTGTATCTTAAAGTGGTAGCTTGGATCTTCCAATGAAATCGCGATGTATACAGAGTCTCGGTAGCGCAGACGCATCGCGTTCACTTCCACCCCCGACTTATGGGGTGGAAATACCTCGTTCGGAGCTCGGGGTGTGAAAATCAGTGGCGAAGGAGGGGTTGAAGTTTCCACGTTGTGGGGGATGAGAAACTGAAACACCCCGGGTCCAGCGACGAGGGAAAGATGAGACTCGAGGGGTAAAGGGGCGCAGGGGTATATGCAAAAAGGGGATGAGTGAGAGGGAGAGATTGCCGCCATTTTACAGTGGCGCGGATCTGCATAACGATCAGAGACTGTCGTGTTTATCAAAGCTTTTCTCCGCCATCTGCATAATTTTCTGCCGCGCCATGAGAGAGGACACGGAGGAGAGTGAGAGAGTGATAAAGTCCAAAATGGAGAGGGTGAGGAGATGCAAAGCGCTCTCCAAAGAGAACACCCTGGTGCTCTCACTACTCTCGACTGCGTTTTATGAGCCTGACTTATAAAACTTTAACGCTCTCGCGAATAAATTTCGCAAATGTATTAACCGTGAGGTGTCGCCTTATTCAAACCAGTTATGTACTCAAAGCGCTGAAATACTACTTTTAGTCTTTTAAACAAGCATTACTTATTTATTGCGAACCTTCAAATAGATGTAATATGTGGACACGACTAACTTGGAAAAATATGCTTCGTACCAAATCTATGACACTCTATGCAAAATAATGATGATGATGCTGATTATGATGTAAATTTATTACCAAAACGTAATGTAATTTTACAACAAACATCTGGCAATGGAGTGCACCATTGATATAGTTATTCCATTCTCGTCCCGGATTTTCATATTTTAAGAGAGAAGCACAAGAAATTTCAAAGTAGCAATTAGCAATAGGGATGACGCACTAACGAAACAACCCGAACTTAACGTTGGTTTCGTTCCAGACTCTCCTGTTCTGATGTTTTATTCATAGATAAGAGTTGTATATATAGGCGTGCAAAAGTGCGAGCTGTCGGAACGGCCTATGTTTTGAAGCGCAAGGCTTTTCCCTGGAACTATGGAATATCTTAACGCCTTGGCTAATTGTTGCACCTATGTGCCTTGAATGGAAGTCTATGTACCACGTAAATTAATAACTGCATGAATCACGATCATTATATGATGGTGGTTATTAAAAATTTTCTCTTCATTCATCGTCTATCATTCATCATTCATTGTTTATATCATTCACTCATCATTATACAGGATGCTAACATATTTATACATACGTGTTAATAAGTATGTCGATAGCAACATATGTAGCGATCCGCGCCGACACGACCGAATTCCCAGCGCGGCCGTTGAAGAAGAAAAATATTTAGTGACAGGCCCTTGAATGGGGTGGCTCGGTTATTAGGGCTCTTATTAGCCCAGCATATGGACCAGAAGGGAGACTATAAGATAACCATCTTTTATGTGCAACGATGAGAGATTACGATAGTTTGCAAGTAACAGGTCCTATTTCAAGGGATTACCGATAGGAGCAATATCTAGATTGTTGATCTTGATTTTGATCCTCCATACGAGATGCAAATGGTTGCCCTTTTTCCTTTGTTATTAACACTCAGACCACAAAGTGGAATCGTACGATGAAAATCGAATTTTAGTTCAATTATTCAACAAAAGAGACTTATACATATAATTCATTCAAATGAAGAAATCAGTTTCAAACTATTCAAAGCCGAAATCCTATTTAAGGTTTAAAATCTAAAAAATTAGATAATGAACGCATGTGCGTCTTGTTTTTGTGTGTCCTGAGCAGTTAAATTCTTACCCCATAATTAATTTTCGATTTGAAAATGAACAATATATCTATTATAGGACAATTCATGCGGAAAGTTAATGCGAGTGACGAGAGCAAGTAATCGTACTATGGCGTGTGACGTTTTTTCCCACAGTACATATATATGTACGCCATATATATGCATATATATTATATTTTGTGTTTATCGTCGATGTTGTTGGTTTGAGTGGTTACGGCATTAGTTCACCTGATTTGGAGGCTTAATGAGCCCGTTGACACTTTGATGCAGGGTGACGCGTGTCGCCGGGAAATTGCCAGTTCAATAATTCAGAGCTGGCCGTAATGGAACTTGTCTACGAACTCGATCTATCATAGGAAATTGCGCCGAGCCCTTTTACTCCGCTTATAAGAAACATACATATTAGAAAAATAACAGAAGGCTTGCTCGCTCGTAACCCATTCGTCCCATCGCTCACTTTCAAGAATTGATTGGAATCCGGAATTAAATAATAAAACATTTCTTCGGATCCAATTCTCAACCTAAATTAGTTAAATCTTACTAATTAATAGTACATAGTTCCCTACTAAGTCAAATACTAGGTGTTGAAAAAGAAATCTGGAAAATATTTTATACAAGTCTGCGTCTTAAAAACGTCTTGAATGTATAAAATACAACAACTAATGTCACTACATGTACCGCAATGCTATATATAATATATTAATATTGTATATATTTTCTACATATATGCGAGTGTAGGCTGTAGGTGGGCGGACGAACCGTGCTCGGGAAATTAGCGCGTTTTAAATCCAATTCGAGCTGAAAGGGGCGACTGTTTTGCATTTCTCGCGTGCGCCCAACATTTGAGGTGTAAAATATTAAATCCCAGGACAACCGACTCCCTTGGAATCTCTCTCTTTCGCATATATCTTTCGCTCACCCTTTCCTACTCTTTCTCCACCCCCCTTGCAACGTCGGCTCATTCTCGGTATATGTATACATCGCCCGCGCACTCTGCGAGTTTACATTTAAATGTAAAAGTGCCGCGAGTGCCTAGGAAAGCTGCTGTTTTGCATTCGAAAGCTCATGATTGCCTCTGAGCTTTGCTTTTGACGTTGGCACATCCGCGACAGCTCCGTGCCGACTCGTTCTAAGCGACAGTATTTCATCCCCAGGAAAATTTTCACAAACGGAATGGAGCATTATTCTTCCTGAGTTCGAGACACTCTTTGCATTTCGGTGCGAATAAAGACAATGGAGAGAGGAAAATCGAGAAAATTTAGAAAATGTAGCATGAGCTTTTGAGATAATGCTTTTTAGATGCAGCAATACTTCCGAGTTTCATTTCTTTAATGCATATCATTTTAATGTAGTTTCATTCTTTTGAATCTTTCAATTGTTCGAATTCGAAAATCTGAAATTAAATATTGTTATACATATTCAAGTTTTTTTTAAAGCTTTACATTTTTAAGTCTATAATATTTATTTCTTACTGATATTTTATCATTGAGAGATTGCAATTTTATTATTAAAAAAGTAATATTCTCAGATGTACAATTGTAAATTCACTTCGTCTGAGAGCCGTGTTTGTATATTTAAAATATAATTGAGTATGCTGGGCCACATCTAAATTTAAAATCTGCTTTGCATAATCCCAAGCCGACATTTGTAGAGTCGAGGGTCGCCTAATTGCGGCTCGTTCAAGCCTCGAGTCCCTTCGACACCTACGGCAGCCATTTTAAAAGCCGCTCTTTACCTCGCGAACTTCCGCTACAACGCGTTCGAAAATACATTCGCTGCACCCCCGCAAAATGTGCTATAGATATCACCGTAATCCCATTACGCGAAATGCACAAGTGGCGAATGCACAACACGTTAATAAGTCAATTGTATCGCTGTTGATTAGCAATTATATCCATTATTGACGTAACCCGCTACTATTTCAAAATTTCGAATCGCGAATGAACGATCTCACTTTTCATTCTTTTTAAACGAAATATGCTTCATAATCCGTGCAAAAAATTCCAATTCAGATATAGATTAATTTTTTATGTCGGCTATTACTGCCAAAATATTCATCGATCCCTCTACAAAATTTGTAGAAGTGCAGGCTATCAAATATATATATATATATATATATATATATATATATATATATATATATATATTCGTGAAGAAGTTAAGTTACCTTAAGAAAAATGTATTTTACTTTTTCTTTTATAAGCAAGTTCAACGCACTTTATACACACACTTGAGCGAATCGAAAAAGGACATAGGCGGGGTAAATCGCATTACTTTCGAATTTATTGGGGACGTTCGACACGTGCAGCTTCATTTTTATTTTCCTCGCAACTTTTTTTTTCGCCAAGAGAGGGGAAATTCTGGACCCTGGACCTGAGGAAGTAAATTTGTGAATGCGATGGACGGTGAACAACAATGGCTACATTTAATAGTACATTAAGCACAAGCGGAAGCTGATGTGAATCTAACCGCCGTGACAACGCGGTACGAATTCTTCCTTGTAGAGGACATGGGACACTTTATTGGTCACGGGAAATCCTATCTTCAATGTCCGAATTCGATTCATTGAATTTTTCGTTTGGGGGAACAAAATCGATGGCAGCTTTCATGTTTCATATAATTCAGAATAACATTAACATCAATGATTATTGTTTAAATGTCTATATCTACTTTAATATATTTAAATGGCTTTCAACAAATTTTTAAGAAATTTTAAGAGTTTTTTTGGAATTTCTAGAAATTTCAAAGAATTTATGGGATTTGTAAAGGTTTTAGAGGATTTCAAAAGATTTCAAAGAGGTTTAAAAAAAACCACATAATTTCGATCGATTTTCAAAGACATCTCGGAATTTTCAGGATTTTAAAAAAAATTAAAGGATTTCACGAGATTTAATTGAATTTTCAGGAATTACAAGGGATCTTATGGGATTTTAAAAGATTACATAGACTTTGAGGAATTTTATGCTTATGATAATTTTTAAAAATCTTATGTTAAAATATCTTAATCTTCAATCATTTGATTTTAGTCTCAAAAACAATTCTGCCGTATAAACTGCTTTTATAAATTGGAAATCTCGAAGTGAATGTATAATTTTAAGAATATAAAATGAATTCAAAAAGATTTTAAAAATTCGCTTAATATTTCAATATATTTGGAAATATTTCAAAGAATTCGAAAGATTTCAAGTGATTCCAAAAGATTTTAAGTTATTTCTAAAGATTTCAAAGAATTCAAAAAAATTTTTTATTTTTCAAATTACTTGAAAATCTTTAAACTTTTTTGAATTATTTCGAAATTCCTTTAAATCACTTGAAATCTTTTGAAATCTCTTGAAATCGCTTTAAATTCCTTAAAATCGTCTAAAATCTCTTGAAATACATAAAAATGTATTGAAATTAATTGAAAATCTTGGATCTATTTTGAATTTTTTTCAAATTCCTTAAAAATTTCTTAAATTCACTTGAAATCCTTTAAGATGTCTTTATATCTTTGAAATCTTGTGAAATCTTTTGAAAATCTTTCAGTCCGCATTTGGCAGCTCTGATTTCAATTCTATAAAGTACAGGCGGTAAACAGAAATCCAACCAATAGATGAAGAGAAAATGTGGCTTCAGATTTCGAAATTATTGCGAGAATTTATTTTCGATATAATCGCAATCTCTTTTTTATGATAGGATTTCTTTGAATCATCCAGCTAAACTTTTTTTTTCACCCCTTTCGCCCTAGAATCTCTATGAAAAGAATTTGCATTGAATATAAAGTTTACTGATGCCTGAGTAGAAATTTTGCCATGGCCCATACCAAGCCCAGGCCGGGGAGCCCTAGATCGGGGATGAAACACACGGCCCGACCGGGTCCAGAACTGGCAGCCCAATTTCCGATCGGGCCCCGGTCGGGCGCGGCGTTTCATCACCGATCGGGGCCCTGATATGGCGATTTCTACCCGGGTGCGAATTCCATTAGGAAAATTTTGTATAGATCATGATAATGTTGAATTTATCAGTGAGAATTGGGAGTGGAGAGTCGATTTAGCATTACTTTTCCAGACAGACAGATTTTATTGATCTGCCATGCGAGAGCACCGGAACTGAACGCCCCATAAAGCTAACCAATGCTAATACTTCGCATCTCCGCATTGGCGGAGCTTTTCTCGTTTTCTCTAAAAATAATGCCAAATTTGAAGGGTGAAGAGGAAATTCGTGGCGACACCAGTGCAGTGGACCGGAATCTGCAATAAACGCGTAACCGAGCCTAATTCGTAATGTTGGTCGAGTCATTGTGAGCCATTGTGAAACCCCCACGGGCAGCCCTCCACGCATAATGCTGGGGTTATTGCAGGAAATACGTAAAAGGTAGGCACTTTTCAAAAGTACCTAAACACCGCTTGCGTAGGTATTCTTTCTAACTTATGCACATATAAACATTTGCGTGCATTTCTGAACCATCAACACTTTTGTGCTTTCACGTGTTTACTCTTCAAAGGTGGAGATTAAGATAAATATTCAAGAAGAGGAGAAAAAGACAGAGAAAAATGTAATTACGTGTCTAGAAACCCTCAAGTTATTTCAAAAAATTTTATTCATTATTATTAGCCTTACATAAAATAAATAGAAATTTATATTTTATCATTTTTTTCAACTCTGAGAAATAAACCTTGTCATAAAAAAGAGGTTGCAATTATATTGAAAATAGATTCTTAATATTACGTAAAAAATTGCGAAAACTTGAATTTCGGAATGTGCATATTTAAATAGACCCAAATTGTCCAACAAGCCTTGTATTGTTACTTTGTGAGAATGACTCGAAGCTTTCTTTCAGTGACGGCGCCAACACGGCGGAATCGAGCTTAATTATTAATCGATTCCGCATTAATTGTTTTCTCAGTGGCGGGTTAAGTGGGATGTTGTGTTCAGGTTTCTGGCAAGCTATGAGCTGTACCAGTTAAGGTGTCATTCGAGAAGATTAATTGCCACTTGCTGCCTTTATATGTGTCACACAATCAACCCTTTTTTTATTCTTATTATTATTGCCATTTATATGAAATATTCAGCAAAATTGTCGCATTAAGGGCGATCAAACCGAAAAGGATGGTGTGAAAGATCAACCTTCCAGTAAATTGTGACTCAGAAAATCCACAGAGACATTCTCAATTAATGGAATGAGTGAAGATAATAATATAAAATACCATATTTATGCTGAACTCTTTCAATAGAAAAGATATATTTGCACTGTTGAAAAAAACAGAAATTGTATCTATTAGATGTCCTTAATTTTTAATATTTTTGATAGAATTATTTCGCATGATGCTTCTTTTAGTCAAGCCCTAATTGGAATTGGAGTGGATTTTCCCAATTCTTTAGATGGATTCTAAATTAAAAATAACTATACCCTAAGCCCGGCTAGCTCAGTCGGTACAGCATGAGTTTCTTAATCTCAGGGTCGTAGGTTCGAGCTCCACGTTGGGCGTTTTTTTAAATTTAATTTTTCATTACTTAAAGACATTTTATATTATTTCAAAGGTTGTCAAAATATTTAAAAAATCGTTTCCATTTTGTTAATTCTAAACTGTTTCCTAATTTTCTCTATAAACAAACATTTTTGCTCCCCCTCCCCAATTTTTTTTTTTTTTTTTATCTTTTCATTCTATTTTTTTTAATTCTGCAACTGAAGTGTACAACTCGCTTGATTTGAAGTGGATTTGGTCGTTAAAAAATAAGAAACAAGAAGGATAAAAAAATAAGGGTCCCTTGAAATAAGATTTAGCTGGTATACTTTCCTCGAAGCCACGAAAGAGCCAAGTTAGTTTTATTTTACAATCCATCGGCTACCACGACAGAGGTGGTTGGGTCTCTCTCCCAATTCTCAATTTTTTTTCTCCTTTTTTCTCTTTTTCTTGCTCTTTCACTCGCAAAGGGAGGGACGGCAGAATCCTTCAGGGTTGGTCGATTGAATAGGGGTGGGGGGGCGTCGGACTGGCTGTCAACTAGTGTTTTAAAAGTTTGCGACAGCCTACAAATTGACTCGCTCAGTTCTTTTTAAAAGCACCGCCAACCAACCACGGCGCCTCCTTTTCTCCCCCTCTCCCCCTCCGCGACAACCCCAACTTCAACCTCAACCCCTGCAATGCATCGTATTTCCGAAGCCCGAGACGTCGAATGTATCGGGCTATGAATTTTGAACGACGTTCATCGATTTGATATAAAGAGGGAGATAGAAAATAAAATAAAAATAAGATGAACTTTCATTTTGGTGCGATTGAAATCGATTCCTTTCGACGACACTAGCATGAATAAATGATCGTAAATAGCTACTGCTATCGTAATCGTAAGTGCCCTCGAAATCGTTATTTGATATATTTTTTGTACGATCGTATTACCTATTGCATTTTAGATTAGAATTCCAGATGCTGCTTTTAAAAATTTTATTCTGGATCGCTTTTTGGCGGCTGAAGGAGATTTTTTAATGCGTATTGCAGCGAAGGAAATAAAAGAAAGCTCAAAAGAATACAAAGAATTCAAAGGAATTCAGAAAAATTTATGGCGAAGTCGAGAGAAGTGATAAAAGTTTTCATGTTTTTAAAAAAAATGGAGACAAGCTCCATTAAACCTTACATTTTCATATTATTTATAAAATCTTTAGATTAAAGTTAGTTAATCTTATGTTTATAATGTTTATAACTAAAAAAAAATTATTTACATATAGTAAATAAAAATTTCTCGCGCAGCATTAACAAATATTTTTTGGTTAATATTTAGAAATTTGTTTTTAATTCTCTCCTCTGCATTCTAAAAGAACAATTTAAACAGCTTTGTAAACAAGTGACGAAAACACAAATGTACAAACAGTGAACCAAACACTTCTAATTATATATTTTACATGCGCACTTGAATTACTAATTTAATCTATATTTTATTAAACATTATATATACATTAAATAAAAGTAGTGGATCTGAGTCCCATTAAATTTAACATGGCTCCGATAACCTAATAATAATTATTCCAGGACTAAATACAATATTTGTAACAAGTTCCTATTTTTACTTAAAAATTTAAAAGGTGAAACTCATAAGAATTGAAAACTCACGAACGCTTGGACATGATCTATGAGCTTGTCATGAAAGTTTAAAAATACGAATGACCGGATGAAAGCTGAAGATTCTCGTAGGATGACGATTGGCTTTTAGAAACGGAAAAATAGTAAAATCTCGATAAATCAAAATGGGGGTTGAGTCTAATAGCGTGTATCAAATGCGTGCTCGACGGCGCGTGCCTACATAGGAATATGAGAAATGGCCGCCTTTTACGTCAAAATACTTTTAAACTTCACGAATTTGAATCTCGACCAACATATTTCGTATGTGGATTATAGATTGAATCTCATTTGTACCCACCACGAGGCCAGTGCGGTTGCCGAACGATTTGTTTTGAAAACGATACGACTTCCGCGATACTTTCATGATAATTTCAATAGTGGTCAAAAAAATTGCACTTATCATGATTTATTGTATGCTTTTTCCCTTGAGAAAGAACCCTGACTTTTCTATTTAAATTTCAAAGGCATGTTTTAATTTCAAATTCAATTAAATCAATAACAAAAAATATTTGTATGTTCCAATATTTTCATTTTCTATTTTAAATGCAAATTGGAATTTAATTTTTTTGTGGTTTAAGTAAGTTATGCCCCAAAGGATTTGAAACATTTTTGAAATTGCGGAAGTTATGTCGTGCTGAATTTGGGCCAGTAAACGTTAGAAATATCAGAATCCGCAAGTTGTTTTTTGACTTAGATAAACTTGGTGACGAAACACACGGCTCGACTCTAATTGAAATTAATTTATTTTTTGAGTCACTTCTCTCTATAAATTCTTTAAATTGCAAATTATGTTCAAATTACAAAAGGTATAAAATAATGTATTGAAATAATAATTTACATATTACAAATTTTTCCAAGTCTAATTTAAAATACATGTTTGGCATAAATATTAGATTAAATGACTGAATTTAGAGTTTATGGAAATAAATAGAGTCTTTCTCGTTTGAATGACATTTTGATATGTACTAATGTTAAGATATATAAAAATTCCATTTTCACATTTTAATTATAATTTAATCCTAAATTGAATTTCGTCAAATTTGTTCATACTGAGATGATACCATAGGTTTTGGTGAGTTCATGAAAAAACTTTGTTCCGATAAATATGATGGAGATTTTGGCATGTTAAAATCTTGTGAGAAGTCGTATGATCTCGTGATTGTAGAAATATAAATATTGCCATCAGTTGGCGTTGAATTGGCCCATTCTTTTCTGGCAGCACAGACGATTATAAGAAAATAAGCACTCAGCACTGAAAAATAAAATTTATAATTAAAATATTATACACAATTTAGCAAAATTTTTTAAGAGAAATCCCTGGAACAAATATCAAGTCAATATTCTTAGGTGACCTTTTTGAAAATATATCCATTTTTTGTAAGCAAAATTGAAAAATTAAAGAAGTTATAAAAAGACATAAAAGTCAAAAATGATTAATAGAATACTTACGTAAATAGATACTAGATATCGGCATATACCAGGGTGATTTATTTTGAGAACTAAACTCAGTATAAGACAAATGTACTGCAAGAGCGATACTCTGATCGATTATGTTAATCACTTGTACGCAGATCCAAGGCAACGTAAGTCGCGGTTTCTTCTGCAAATTATCAGGTACATAATATCAGTATGTGACAATCAAAACATCGGAACGTGCTTGACTTTGAAAGATATAATGATAATTTTCCACTCTAAATATCATATGACATACTAACGTTCAATATGTAATATCATAATAAAATAATCTTATCAAAATTTGCAGCAAAAGATGACAAGCACTTCCGAAAATTCTCGACGTTACCAAAGTTACGCCAAGGTTACATTTTTTTCTGAATTAAGGAGTGTTTTTAATATCCAATTATCAGTTCTAAAACTATTGATAATCAAAAAAATTTAACTAAAAAATTTTTGACGTTTAATGACCCAAATTTAAACCGGTAAGACACCCGTAATTTACAGATTCTAAAATTATTGAAATGTACTGGTCCAAATTGAATATGGCGTAACTTCCTTAATTTTGAAAATTTTCAAAAATCTTTTGGAATCTAAATGTTTAGTGTATAGGATTACAATTTCAATGAGTTTCATAAAAACCGGAAAACCCATTGCATTGTTTTTTATTGATAACTTACTGATATAGAGGCAAAGGATAACAGGCCATTCGCAATTAGAGAGCATCCCGCGTACAGAAGAACACAAATCAATAGAACTTCAGCTGAAAATGATTTTTAGTTATTGCATTTTGGATTTTTTTTTATTTTTTATTTTATTAAAAATATTTAATTTATGCTTTCATAAAAAAAATATTTTGAATTAGATTTATAACTTTTATAGTTCGTACCTTGTTTGTAACTTTGAGCATTTTTTACTATAAAAGTCCAGTTCAGTCCAAAAAGTGCCCACGATTCAACAGTAGCTGAAAATTTGTCATGTTCTTTTGTCGATAAAAAGTCACTTGCTAATATATTTATCATCAAAATCGAAACTGTCTGTAAAAAAAAAGCTGGTTTTATTAAATGCTCTTATTTTGTATAAATAATAATTTTTTCAATAATTTTGTTTAAACAATTCTAGTCTGAAAGTTTTCTTGTGAATTGAAATTTTGATGAGGAATAAAATCCAAATATTTATAAACGAAAAAATAATACTCACGATTCCAAAAGTTCCGATAAGTCTAGTCGCTAATGAAAAACTGATGCACAATTTCGACATGATAAAATCAGGCACTAAATATTATTGTATACGAGAAGAAAATTTTTACTTAAACTACACTTCTTCTGTCTTCTTAATAAATTCAACCTGTACGTGTTCACAATCCACATTCCGTGTTGTCTAACGAATCGAGAAATGACAAAAAAAAAGTAAATAAACCCAGAGCTGTCTCAAGTCGTTTTATAACCCACTGTTACATCGAAAGTTCAGACAAACGGATTCCAATATCCATAATGGATCTCAAAACACTTGCTAGCAGTTACGATAACATCAGGAAACTGAAAATCTTACAAATAGTGATAGATTTGATCAATTTGGCGTTTTTAATCTTTTAGGTAAACACTATTTATCTAAAAATTGATTCATGAAACTAATAATTCTAAGAAAGTAAATACACTTGATTTATTAATTGGGACAACTGAAAAATCTACGGAAATCAAATTTCCTACCCATGGGTTAATAATATTATTTTTATTTATTTAATCATAAAATAGGATTTAGAATAATCATTTTAGATATTGTACGTATACAAGAAATAAAAAATTATTTTGTTCCGTAATTATTTTGACTTACTTTGCGTTCTTTAGAGTTTCTTTAATTTCATTTGAATTCTCTTGATATTAAAAATAATTTTAAATGATTGAGAAAAATAAAATAAATATAGTTTTAATTGTACTTCGAATTTTAAGCAAATTTCAAATCAAATAAACCAAAAAAAAATTAATCAAATAAAGTTTCCCAATTTGTAAATTTATAAAGAGTTTAAACTACAATTTGAATTTAGAAAGTTCATGCTTAAAAAATTAATCAAAATTGGAAACCTAAATAAACTCAATTTTTTTGTTCAAAAATTAAAATTAGGATTAAAATTGCCTTATACTCCGTTGATATACCCTAAAATTATTGAAAATCTTTTTAAACTTACTTAAATCTCGTATTAAATCCCTTGAAATTTTTTTTAATTTCTGGAAATTCTTGGGAAGCCCCTATAATATTTTAATATTAGTGTTTCTTTATCAACACATTTTAAAAAAATTTTTTGTCTTATTTTGTATATGTGTGGGTGGAGGAGGTGGGTAGCAACGGGCAAAAAGTGTGTAGTCCAAAATTTAAAATATTTTTATGCTTCATTTTGATTCAAACTGAAGAGCTTTGAACCGCCAATTAATTGCGCATGCGCAACTCGTTTCCTTTCAGTCATCGATTGGATTTCAAGCAGACTTCACGCACGTGTTTCGCCAACGCTCCGAATCCTCCGAATCCTCCGAATTCTGCTTATAGGTTATGTTTACATTCCTTTTCGTGAGTTTTATCGCAATATTTCGCCAAGTGAAGTGTTTTTGAATAAAGTTTATGTTAAATTCAGTGTGTTTTCATCAATGACAGTGCAAGACATGGATATTTGTTTAAATATAACGGCAGGTTCGACATCTGCCAGGTCAAAGGTAAGTTAGCCTCAAAATATCATTTTACGATTTTCTCGGCTTATTTCTTCAAACTTTCCAATTAAATTCCATTTTCGCTTTAGACCAGGAAGAAGAAAGACTCTAAAAGGCTTCAAAATAAGCTTATCAAGTCTAAAAATGACAAGGTCATGAAAGTTGCTCGATCTGAAAGTATTTCTGGTAGTCCAACAAACTCAAAAGTTAGAATTAAACAAAAATCACTTGCAGAGATTGTTGCGAAGAAATTAGGACAGAAAATTGAGACGAATGAATCCGGAATTTTCTTCAAAAAACAGAAATCCCTTTCTGAAAATATCACCAAAAAGAATGTTGAAACCCCTGATAGATCAGATTCGAATGAGAAATCGATTTCAGATTCGCAGGCAATCGTTAAATTTGTTAAAAACACAAAGGAAAATACGAGTAAGCCTAAAGTCTTAAAGAAAAAAAATAGTGATTCAAAAGATCAGAAATCTCTCTCTGATATTTTTTCTAAAGGTTCGAATAAATCAGATTCAAGTTTTTCCTTTCCTATACTTGAAACCTCTAAAGATGAAAGCACAGTCGATTCAGATTTACAAATTTCCGCCTGGAAACCAAAGAGCCAAGACAATTTTGAAAACAGGAAAACTTTTGGTGAAAGAAAAGACATGCAGGTGGAATTCGATAAAAAGCGAAACAAGTACAAGGAAAAGAATAATAGAACGAATAAAAAATCAGGAGGAAAAAATGAGAGAGAAATGAAGCAATCAACTGGGAAAATTTCTTCACTTTTTGGTAATAATCCAGAAGTGCTAACTATGGGCCAAAGATTTGTGAAACCTGTCCAGGAAAAAGTATTTTCTGGAGTTAATTTTAGCGATCTTGAAATTCACACATTTTCGGTTCGTATTATAATAAGTTTTATTTTTATTTATTAAATATTAATTACTTATTGATTCTTAGTAGTAACTGTTTTTATTTACTAGGTATCGAATTTGGAGCAAAATATGCAGATAACTAAAATGACTACAGTCCAACAAAAAGCAATTCCTCAAATACTTTCGGGGAAAGATGTTTTAATCAGATCTCAGACTGGTTCTGGAAAAACTCTCGCCTATGCTTTGCCGATTGTTGAATCTTTGCAAAAAATTACGCCAAAATTATCGAGAAGTAGTGGATTAAAAGCACTTGTTGTTGTTCCAACGAGGGAACTTGCTTTGCAAACTTACGAGTGTTTTTTAAAACTTATAAAAGTGAGTTAATTTTATATTTTAGGTTTTAAAGATTTTAATGAAAAAGAAAATTAAATAAATACATAATATTAATATGAATTGTAGCCCTTCACTTGGATTGTGCCGGGTTATTTAGTCGGCGGAGAAAAAAGAAAAGCCGAAAAAGCAAGATTGAGACGTGGATGTAATATTTTAGTCGCAACTCCTGGGAGATTATTAGATCATATAAAACACACAGAAGCTCTGAAATTAACCGACGTTTCTTGTTTTGTTTTGGACGAAGCTGATCGCATGCTTGATATGGGATACGAAAAAGATATCTCGGAGTAATTATAATTTTAACATTTTTATGCACATAAAATCTAGTCTCTAATATATTTTTACTTTGAATGAGTATTTATTTATATAATTATATTTTAGGATAGTCACAGCCCTAAAAATTTCATCATCAGATCCGATAAAAACAGGGTACGATGCCATGGAAATGCTTCGTCAAAACAATAAAACCAAATTCAGTGATGAGTCGAATACCGAAGAAATCGAGTCAAAGGAAGAAGAATCTGAAAAATCAGACGAGTCTGAATGTGAAGAGGAAAATTTTTCGATTAAAAGAAAGTACCATTCCAGTTCAGATGAAAACTCTGATAATGAGGAAGATTTCCCTATTAAGGAAAATAAAAAGACGATTGGAATAGGAAAAAAAACTACAGAGGTGAAACGAGATGGAGAAAATTCTAAGATTATTTCTGGTGACTCAAATCAAGCTAGACAGACAATTTTACTTTCTGCTACTTTAACTCAAGCAGTAGAAAAACTTGCTGGCCTTACTATGAATAATCCTATTTTCGTTGATGCTGCTAAAGAAAATTTAGAAATGTTCGGTGATCATATGAGCGATATAAATGAGGATTTAATTGTTCCTCAAAGTGTAACTCAGAGCTACATTGTCACTCCACCGAAATTGAGGATGGTTACTTTAAGTGCTTACATCGCAGGAAAATGTCAGGTAAAGTTTGTAATTTATTAAAAATATTTTATGAATTTTTATTTAACTTTATTTTGAAAATTGTAGTTTATATCTATAATATTTTTTTATCTAGACTTCCGGACAGCACAAAATATTAGTTTTCATGGCAACGCAAGACATGATAGACTTCCACACAGATATTTTATCAAATGTTTTATCCAAACCGGAAGATGAAGACGATGAAGATTCTAATCCACTCGTAGACGTTGAATTTTTCAAACTTCATGGCAGTATGTCTCAACAAGAAAGAACGGAAGTCTTCAAAACCTTCAGGTTGGCGAAAAGTGGGGTTTTGCTGTGCACGGTGAGCAGGATTAATAAATTAAACTAATTATATCAATTTTCTTGAATTTGTTATCCTTGAACATAAGAATTTTAATTTCCAAGTCCTGATTTCCTCGTAACAAAACAATTTCTAACAATTATCTATTGGTTCCACGCAATCGAAGAATTACCGGACTATCTCTGTCGATCCGTTATTCGATAAATGTAAGTGTCGAAACACTTTTTTATCTGTAACGATCTGAAAGCTATTAGATATTGCAGCAATGCAATACTGCGAGTAACACTCGGTTTGCTTTAGCCATTATAAAGCAATTTAACGATGATTGAAAACGCGCTGAGACAATTTGCAAATTGGTTCAATATATGAGTGATCTATAATTTCTGTTTCTCAGAATCTATTCTGCTAATTGCTACCCTTGAGTTATTTAGTTCTGCTTGAATTTTTTTTAGATTCTCATCATTTATCTGTATTATTAACAACAAAATGAAAAATCTATAGAAAAAATCTTCCACTTAGTAATATATACTTATGCAAGAAAATTATTGACGTGAACAAGAATTCTATGGAATTCAAAATAATTGAAAAGAACTAAAAAGAATTGAAAAAAATTAATTGAATCTTTTCAGCCAATTTTATCAAAGAATTAAAGTTAACGAGAAAATGTTAACATACAAAGTTAGCCGGGATAATAACCAGAGGTTTAGAACGAACTGACAATGATAATTATACTCGTTACGAGGGCTTCATACGCGCGCATAATTTTTAACCTCCAAACGCAGCGTGGGTCCAAAGATATTAAATTCCCGTTGAAAGAATAAGCCACGGCCTAATTTATAATCTTGGGTGTGCCCAGTTGCTCACTCTTGTATATAATTTTGCTTTTCTTTCGCTCCTTGTGTTTTTTCTTCATTTCTTTAATATTACTATTAATTTTTATGATCGCGGAAGCCGCGTATTGCGGTATCACTTTATTTACGACCCACCGTGTATTTCATATTTCAGAACGGAACCATCTCCGCCGTTAGTTATTAATTACGATCTAGATTCTGAATAGGAATGCACTCCCGACTTAAAATATGAAGTCTTGATCTATCATAAAAAGGAGGTTGCAATTATATCGAAAATAGATTCTCGCAATCTTGAAATCTGAAACCACATTCTCTCTTCACCTTTTGGTTGGATTTGTATTCGCTCCCTGTAAATTAGAATCGAGACCAGAACTACCAACTGATTTTAAGGAATTTCAAAAGAATCCAGAAGAGTTTCCAAATTTTCAAGTAATTTGAAAACCTAAACAATTTTTTTGGATTCCTTAAAATCTGTTAAATTTAATTTAATAGATTAACAATTTTTTTGGTATTTTCAGCCCAGCAGTTTATTAAATACGTATAAATTATAATTGTTTTTGAAGTTAGAAAAAGAGGTCATCTGAGTAGTATTATTAATTTTCCGGTGAAATGCTGGTGCATTGGTCGAATGTGCACAGCGGGCTCAGTGGTAGATTCAGTTTCGATGATCTATGGACCAAGTGAGATGTTTTGAGCGGCTATCCGTTTTCGATCCCAGGTCATTCTGGCCGACTCTTAAACGATCGTTTGTTTTAATCGCTACTATTAATCGCCTTCGTGAATGTCGGTATCATCGACCTAAATCCAGTGGCAAATAACCGGTTCGTTGGATTCCTGCCTTAGTTAATTTAATCCAGAGCTTGTGATTGCATTACAAAATTTGCGAATTATGTCTTATTTTTCTCGTGTTTTCACTTAAATGCGGACTGAATCAATGAAACCACATAAGGGGTTCCATTAAAAGATCACTTTTTAGGGCGAAAATCAATTTTCTTTGTTGAAAATTCCCTTGTTTGATTGAAATATAAATTCTTCGGTTAAAAATTCACTTTTTTAGTTCAACATTCAACTATTTTTTGTTGCAAATTCGATTATTTTTGCTTGAAAATTCTTTTTTTTCCGTTGAAAATTTTAATTTAAATTTGAATGACCGGGAAACGTTGAAGTTTAAATGGAATCGATTTATCTGATCTAAATTTGTCTTTATCGACCACTCGACTCGACTCGGAGGATGCTAGCATCGAATTAATATTTGCAAAAACGATCTAAAAAACGTAATCGTTTCGTGAAGGAATTTTGGCCACCCCCCACTGGTGGCAGGGTTTCTCGGGCTATCAAGTAGGATATTTCGACTGCTCGCGTTACTAAATCATTGGCTAGCCAAACATAGAGAGTGGACTGAATCCAACTGAAAGCAAGGGTTCAACTCAAACGTTCGCCGTCGGGGTCCGCAGCGGGCGTCGTTACAAACCGCGCACGTGTGTTTCAGCATACTGGTTACAAAACGAGAAACCTGCCCGCTTTTGTAAGACATTTGTAAGAGCAAACCGCCAAGACTTCTGACATTCTCGCCACGGGGTTGGATTATTTCAAATTCACGATCAACTTAAATTAAATCTGTAAAATGAATTTAAAAAATTTAGTTTAAAAGTAATGCATCTTCATACAAATCCTACCATGAAAAAGATTCTCGAAATCTGAAGCAACATTCTTTCATCATCTATTGAAGTTCAAGACTTGAGCGCTTTAGCGCACACATGACATTCTAATATTTCGAAAACGATGTGATATCTAATTCTACTAATTTTCGAATAAATTCAAGAATTTGTATTTTAAAAATTAAAAAACATTTCGAAATGAAAATGAATTCTAAGCTTGAATTTATCTTTACAGGACGTAGCAGCTCGAGGATTAGACATGCCAAAAGTGAACACTGTAATTCAGTACACAGGCCCCTTATCAGCAAGAGACTATGTCCACCGAATCGGTAGAACAGCTCGAGCAGGTTCTTCAGGAATAGCGACAATTTTCCTGACACCCCCGGAAACCGAATTCGTCCGGATGTTGGAATCGCGGAGGATCAGGATCAAACAGGAGGACATGAACGATGTTTTAACTAAGCTTTTGGGTCCCCTTTCGAAATACCGTTCTGCAGAAGCTGCAGCTATAGCGCTTCAAAACGAGTTCGAGAATTTGGTGATCAAGGACAAAAGACTCCACGAAAAGGCTTGCAAGGGTGAGACTGAGTCATTAATGCTATCTTCTATAAGAGTTTTTAGCTCGTTTTTGCGATCATTTCCATAATCTAATTTTGTCAACTCTGGAGACATTTAATCGCCCTGTTCGATGAAAGACAACGATCTTGATTTAGTTGGAGAGGGGCTGACTCTGGAGAAGGCTAAACCAATTCCACCGGCACCCCAGTTGCATATAAAGTCACCCCATACGGTCTTTCATCTTTTTCTTTCTTTTTTTCTCTCTTTTTCCCCAGTATGGTACTCGCGTATTTACATAGTCTATGGATGAGGAGGGATGATCTTGTTTGCCATACCATGGTTACTCTATTAGGGTCGTTATGGGGAAGAATTTATTTTCGGCAATAATAAATCCATTATGATGCGACGACTCGTATTCGCTCAGTGGGGTGTGATGCGCTCCCACTATAGATATTCAGCGAGGTTCCTCCTACGATTTCTTCTCTTTTTCTGACGTCACCACGAGTCAGTGAGGTTCTCTTTCTTTTTTATAAATCACGCTTTGGTGCTCGTTTATCAGATTTTATTACCGCAAACTAATGTCGAGTTGGGCAATGACGATTTTAGTGGAAATCGTTTTATCGTAGTGTGATGCGGAACAAATTTCGGGAGCTATTTCTGAATTAATCTTGTTCATTTCCTCACAGAGGAAATTTTGTAGTAGTAACAATTTTAAAATACAAAATTTTTTTGTTTTTAATTTTTTTTTGTGAACACGATAACTCGAAGATGGTTGCAGGTAAATTAATGAAATTTGTAGGGCTGATGTATCGAAAAGAAAAATTCCTTGTGCCGAGGCAAATCAATTGATCTGTAACTTTAATACATTTTATTGAAATGTAAGAAGGTTATGGTTAATTATAATTTTGAAATTCTTTTTTTTAACTTTAGAATTCAAAAACTGAAGTTTTGCAGCCACCCAGAGTTAGGATGAATAGAGTATAAACACTCAACATGAGACGAAACATAGTGGATGAATCCCTTAGTTCAGTGGCGAGGGTCGTAGCCTAAGGGTTTGTTCTATGGAGCAGTTTTCGCTATTGAGGGCTGTTCGACTCTATTAGGGTGATAATGTTACGAATTAGTGAGATTTCCACTTCTCCCTCTCTCTATTCCCCTCTTCGGTCACGAATTAAATATATTTCTGTGGTAGCCACCGTACAGAAACCATTATTCTCGTATCTCTGTCACGTGCTTCACATCTGACCTTTTGATCTTCTAAGTAGCCAAGTTCTTTCTGAAACCTCCAACTTCCGTATAATAGAATCGCATCTTCAAAAGGGGATAAAAGTCGCTCTAAAACTTCAAGTTAGTGTCATTTTCACAATAGTTTCTACAATCTAGAATCTGAGAATCTCATCTAAAGAATTATTATTATATTTCAAGGAAAAGTCAGTTCTAACAAATATTGTTTACCTGAAATCTAGTCAGGTTGATTTATGGAATCACCGATTATGGATTATAATACAGAATGAATCCAATTTCCGTTTTTAAGTGAAATTTGGCATGGTAAATAAACTCTATTGATCTGAGAATGGCTGAATGGAAGACCATGATAAATAGTTCGATCGTAAAGGCCTTTCGGGGGTCAGAATCCAGCCACAATTAATCTATCAATCACTCGATACAAGCAAAGGTGTGGTCAAGTGGTAAGCTGTGTAGCGTCACTCAAAGTGGCTAACCGCTCAAAAACCATGCCTAAGCCTGATAAACTTTTTAAAGCTTCAATTTCTAGGGCTGAAAATCTATTTTGCAAGATTTATCGGTGAGATTAAATAACACCTTCAAATACTTCGATGAATAAAATTGTAGATTTTCATTTAATCAGTTTGAGTAGAAGAAAATCTTACTTTTAGCAATCTAAAATGTTTTAAATTTCGGACAGCAGAGGAAAAACCTCTGATTATAATATTTATTAAGTAAAGCCAAGAGTTCGCATTTTTAAGTTGGAAAATTCAGTTTTTTTTGCGATTAAGAGTGTTTTTATAAGGGGATAATAGTCGTGAGTTAGTTCGTAGAGGGTGTATATGCTCGCACGCCTTTCTGAAAGGGGGTGGCTCTAGGGGCCGACACAATCCAACCACTGAATGTGGCTTCCGCCAAAACCACTTACGCTTTGTGGCGAGAGACTCTTAACAATGCGATACAGGATACAAATACAATAAGACGCAGTTACATCACTTAGGAACAATGCCACCCTGTGTGCGCCGCTGTACAGTTCCTTCCCCCCCCCCCCTCTATTACTTTCTCTGTTTCTCCCTTTATCGTTCTCTCTTACTACTACTCACCCTTAGCGAGTACGAATAACACACCAGCATTCGTCAGATTTATGTGTTAAATGGAGAAAAAAATACATTTTTCCTCTTTTCTTTAGCGAACATTAGCTTCGATGTCGACACCGCAAGTCGAGAAAGATTGCCTGGTGGTTTCCTTCGTCGAGGAAAGCCGGAAATGCGCAAAGAAACTGACGGAACTGGAGACTGAAAGCGTTGCCGAGACTTATGGTCTCGTTAGACTCTTTAGAGAATCCTTAAGTTTTTAGATTAAAGGTCATGGCCACTGCAACTTTTCTGCACAACAAAGTCTGATTACTGATTACTTAAAAAAATATTTAAAAATTCGTTAATAAAATTTGAAATCATTTGATAATCGCAACCTATTTTTTATGATAGGATTGTGTTTAAACAATCCTTAAACTCAATGTTGAAAACAATTCCCTGAAATAATTTCGAAAATAAATTTGGGCAAAAGACATTAAAGAACCTTGATTATAAAAGCAATTGTGAAATGTTTTACTCGATTAATTTTCCTCTTTGAATCTCTTCAAAGGCATTTTAGATCATAAATGCTGCACACTTCATGAGATAGAAAAATGGCACGTTTTCGCTATGGTTGAACGAAGAGCACATGTTGAGTTCTCTCAGAACCCAGAAACTCTCGACTTTCTCACCCGTACGGAAGCCAGGGGTTACTATTAGGAGTATTAGCCGCAGCACTTGACTCGACCCTAGCTAATGCCCCTTAATAGAGCACTACAGGGTACTCCATAGAATTTGTTGCCACCCCCGTGAAACCTAATGGAACCACGATTAATAAGGGCGCACATATCTCAATGATTATGTACTACCTTACACGTCACGTGATCTCAGTTACACTTATAAAATGTTGAATTTTGGCTATTAATTTAGTCTTCGCTGGATATAAAATTCAGAACATTAAAAAATGATATAGTAATCGTTTAATCTTGATGACCGCAATGGTACACAATGCCATGTTCGCACAAAGCGCTTCGCTCGCGTGACAATCCTTTTATGTAACTCCTGATATTGTCAGATAATACTCATAAAAATTCCATTAACTAAATTTATTTCTCAATTTTAAATTGAAAATGAGAATTTTATGTGGAAATTTGTATTTGGTTATTCTCTTCAGTCTTTTGTATTCTTATTTATAATGAACTAACATTATTATACGCGCGCGAGAAACGTTGCGTTGCCAATTAATAATAGGACAAATATAACACATCGCATTATTTACTTTTAGGCTTCCAAGGCTTTTAATTCAAAATTGTTTAAAAGTGTAAAATTTTGAAAGATTTAAAATTGAAGTCAATTAATATTTAATATTTCAATCTACCATTATTCTACGTAGGATTTCTAAGCTTCGAGATAGCCAACTATTAAAACTTTCATTTTAAAATTTTATAATTTTTGAAGATTTAAATTGAAACTTAATTTGATTTTATTTTGCAGCGTACATATCCTGGATGCGATTTTATTCAAGTTATCCTCGAGACATGAGGGACATTTTTAACCGCAAGGAACTTCATCTCGGTCATTATGCGAAGAGTTTTGCTCTTAGAGACCCTCCACAAAGAATTAGTGGAATAGGAAAAACTATTCGCGAAAAAGAAGGACCACAGCAGCCCCAGCATAACAACAGGCTCTCGAATGAAAGGTAAGTTCTCGTTTTCACGCTTCTTCTTTTTGTATAGGAAAACAATTTGTGCAAGCTTTTGTTGTTTGGTAGTGTCATTAGCTAGAAATTCAAGAATCATTAAGTGCTATAATAGACACATAGTAGGAAGTTTAATTAAATTCTCTTATTCTTGTTCATTGAATAGAATCTAAAAAGATTTAGTTTAAGCCGAAAAAAAGCTAACTGCTTTCTGAGAATAGCCACTCGACCGGAAAACCGAAAAATAAATGAATGATCAAGGGATTTTGAATGATATTAAAAAATTTCAAAAGATTTTAAAAGAAGTTCAAAGAATTTAAGGATTTTTAAGGAATTTAAAAAAAATAAAAATAGTTTTAAGATTTTCAATGAATTTAAAAATATTTTTAAGTATTTCAAGTATTTTTAAAACATTGATAATTCTGGGTTCTAGAAAAATGCATTCCAACTTTTTAGCTTTTAATCGATGAGTAGTTCGTATAAGCCTGAAAATTGATCACTTACACAAGAAACAGTTACAAATTTCTAATAGTATTCTTTTACAAAAATTGCATGTTATAAATTCAAACGGCGTTTTATTCTTTTCGCACGACATGCTTTATAGTCTGAAATATAATTTACTTCGTGGCTCCGTCACAAAACCAATGATTTGCAATTATGCGACCGCGTAGTTTTATTTCCCAGGTTTTCATGCAGTTTATCGCAACGCCGTTTATCATACACAATGTATAAATGCACACAGCTTAGGCTGGATACCTAATGAGGTTTTATGTAACTTTAATATAAAGTAACCATTACCGTTTCCAGTTACAAACGGTATTATCTCTGATTACAGGATTGATATTTACCGTACCGTTTACCTAGATCTTGTACCTTGTACCATAGAAATATTGAAACACATCGTGAAACGTGAATAGTGATTAAAGAATACAACTTTTTTTATGCGAAAAGTCATTCTCATGAGAATAGAAAACATACGCATATTCCATACGCCTCAGAAAGATAATTATCGAAAATTATTGCCAATTGTGTGCGCGAGAAAAACTATTCCACTAACAAATCTGACTTGACTTAAGAGATTGTTTCTTTATCTTGGGTTTTCACTTTAATTAAGATAAGTGGTTTGTCCAATTTATAAGGAAAATTTCATTTTAATAGAGATCAGCAACCTGTCTTTTATATAATTAGTGCTCTAATATTTTATTTTTTCACTTTGATTTAGTACATAGTTCAAGTTTCACAGCTACTTTTTTAAATTAGAAGTATTTGAACTTGCACATTTTTCAAATATGTAGTTCAATTCAATATATCATGTCTTTTAAATGATGTTGGATATCCTTCGAAATTAAATTTTTCAATTCTTTGGAATTAAATTATTTTCAATTCTTTGGAACCCTTTTGGAGATTCAAACTAATTTGTGACCACTGGAGGTAACAGAACGAGACCAGATACTATTTTAGAACCGCTATTTTTCATACTCAATATAAGAGTTCCATTAATCCTCGTAAGTCGCCGTTGCTGTGACTGATGCGATACATACTTGCGTAGTTTGGTTGTTCCGCGTGCAAGCACATTATTTATTCCTGAACATTAAGAGCGATCATCAGCAAGAATTTTCGCCTGGCTCAGAAACTCATTAAGTACTCGCTCGAGTCCAATTTCCATTTTCGCCTGGTTGCCGTTTCCCCTGTATTGTCAAACTGTCAAACGTCTTCCGCATTTCATCAAAACGACATGACGATCAGCTTTCTGCGTTTAGACGAGAGTTCCGTGCTTTATATTAATAACGGATTCACGCTGGCTTCTTGCGTTAACAATACTCGAAATTAGAGAGGCAGAATAGACTTGACGGAAACACTGGTGTAATTGAAAATTTCAATGAAGAATTCGAATTCAAATTACAGTTCAAAAGCAAAAAATTGCTTTAAAATTCCTACAAATTGATTTTCATGTTTGGATTCTTTAAAATCTGTTAAATCTCTTGAAATCTTCTGAACTTTGTTGAAATTCTGTGAAATATGGTTAATCTCTTGAAAATATATTGAGTTTACAAATAACTAAAATAGATTTATTGAATATAAAACTAAACTTAAAATGTATACCAGTATGTACTTCAAATCTTAAATTTCAGCGGTTGCTCTTTCTATCATATTCAAAATTGTTAAATTTTAAATCTTTTTAAGTGATTAATAATTGTATAACAAAAATTTGACCTGGAAAACAATTTTTTGAACTCAAAAAATCAAAATTGAAAAAAAGCACCCTAGGGTTGCTACTTTTTCTCTAAAACCAATTTTGCGTGGGCGTGGGGCTTTTGAAGAGGGAAACAAGAGGAGACAAACTATATCCCACCGGGAGACCGAGTGACTTTTAATAGGTGAAAGGCGGGCATTGACGGTCCAATGAATCGAGAGACCTTATAATACGTGTGAATCTTTTTCTTAGTGTGCGTCAATGCGTAAGCTCGTATTTCGCGTCTGGGTGCGCATGCCTATATTTTGTGGGGTGTGATTTTATTTTTTCTATTTACTTTCTTTCAAAATCTACTCTCACAGCACTTGGCAGGTGGCGATACAGGTGCACCAATATTGATCCCCTTTGAATTTCAACTCTGGCTTATCATTTATCGTCGCAAATCCACAGTATCATAAACCTGTTTTTTCAGCGTAAAGGGTGAAACTTATCTTCGCCATCTAACATGAAACTTTCTCGAAAATTAAACTTAAATATATGGGCATATTAGCTTTTTGTACTCAAACAATATGTTTTATTCTATTTCAGTCCTTTGTGAAATAAAACAAAATTTTTTTGAATAAACTTCCGAAATGGACGACCGCCAAATTTTTTTTTCGATTTCACCATGAAAATGCCATTTACGGGTATTTTGATTATCAATCTGGAAATCTGAAGCAACATTCTCTCTTCACCTGCGTATTCGCCGCCTGTATTTTAGAATCGAACTCAGAGCTGCCAACTGACCTTAAGGAATTAAAAAATAATTCAGAACAGTTTCAAGATTTTCAAATAATTTAAATGAAGTCCAAAGAATTCAAGGATTTTCAAGAGATTTCACAAGATTTCAAAGATATCAAGACATCTAAACGAGAATTTCAAAAATTTCAAGAGATTTTAAGTGATTTTAAATGATATTAAAAAATTTTAAAGGATTTTAAAAGAACTCTTCTGAATTCTTTGAATTAGTTCTAAATATATATTGAAATCTTTTGAAATTTTTTTGAATTAATTTGATATCCTTAAAATTATAAACTCATTTCGAGACTTACAGTTTATAGAAGCTGTTTTTATGACCGGATTGTTTTTGAGATTAAAAAATTATTGAAGATTTAGATATTTTAAGTGAAGTTTAAAAAAACTCTGTATTGTCAATTTCGGAACTTCACCCGAAAGTATCCCACGTAATTGGAAGACAACGGCCATACCACGCTGAAAGCACCAGTTCTCGTTGGATCACTGAAGTTAAGCAACGTTGGGCGCGGTTAGTACTTGGATGGGTGACCATTTGGGAATACCGTGTGCTGTTGTCATTTACGTAACTTGATCATGGCTTTAAAAGCAGGCACAAGCCAATGTACCATACCTAATAATAATTAATAATAACGTCCCTAATGCAAACTTCTTGGTACTTCAAACCAACTGCTGAAAACTTTTTTTTATCATGAAATCAAAACTCCTTATCAGCACCTTCTGGTGATTTATCTTTCTAAACAATGAACTTGACTGCATTCAAGGGCCAACCTAATAATTTCGATTTCAAACTAAACAAAAGTCATCTCGTGACTCTTTCACGCCACCTTTATCGTTTTAATTTGATCCTTCTTTTTGTCGAAGCTATCGCGTTTTTTCCACTTTCGAGTTTCCACCCCTCTGAACGGCAATCGCACGCGACACCCTTGACCTCATGGCCTGGGTTGTCCTCAGTCCTCATGTCCTGCGTGTTGAACATGAGCCATTACCCACTACCCATTGAGCCACCATAATCAAAAAGGTGGGCCGGCTACATTATGTGCTTTATATGTCAGGTTCAAGGCTCGTGCTAGCTTCCGTAAATGGCCGCGCTAGCAGGCCGGAAGTGGCGGTCGCATCAGTCTGTTTAATAGCCGTATTGTATAATTATGAACAATAGCGAGGACCAGCGACCGCATGTGAAATGTACAATTGTCGACTGAGAGCCGAGAAGTTGGAGAGAGAGGGTGAGAGAGAGACAGACAGAAAGAGCGAGAGAGAATCAGAATCGTAGAGATGGCGACGGGGGTGGACAGATGACCCGGAGGTGGGGGAAGTGAGCAGACGAGAACCTTATGGCTCATGGCTCATGGCCGACAACTATGCACTGCTATGCACCGTGGACATGTCCACTCTCTAACATTGTCCGTACTGTTCTATATGACGAATGACATCGGGATCGGATGACAGTTTTGACGTTGGGCCCATAAACTGAGTCCGTAAATTATAACCGCAGTGGTGTAACATGAAAATTGATTCCTTTCTAATGTCAGGCTTCTAGAAGAAAATTATTTCTCCTAATTATAATTAAGGTGCAAAATTAAAAAAACAAAACATTTTTTGTACCAATATATATTCTTGAACTCATGAAAAGCTATGCAAAGCTGCTTAGACAAAGTTATGTCTATTCCTTCAAAACTTGAAAAATAAAAAATAAATACAATTTTAAAGAAAAAAAAAAAGTTTTTTTAAGATAAAATTTTATCGGGTAATAAGTTCTTAAAGAAAAATTTAATTGCGTATTTAGGCCACTGAAGCTGCCGAAGGTTTTAAAAATGTTTTAGTGTTTTAAAATTATTTCGAATATTCAATGAGATTGCGAGATTCTACTTTCGATATAATCGCAACCTCTGTTTTATGCTATTGGATAAGAGAAAAACCTTTTTTAATTTTTTAATTTCACTGCTCTACGTTTTCTTTATAGTCCAGACTATTTTATTTTGATCCGGTTCAATTTATTTTTACCAGGAAATATTGAATCGTTGGATTTGCAAGTTTGATTTGAATAAAAGTAGCATGATTAGAATAAGATCTTTAGAATCTAGAACTATTTGACAATCAAGATCGTTGAGGATGAAAATACCAAGAACTCAGCAAGGCAGCCGAAAGGCAAAAACTGGGCGGGAACAAGGGATTCGGTACGCCAGTTGGTAGCCTCGCGTGATCTTCGGTGTAACCTTGCTTTAAAGCGAATCGTTTTTTGTCAATTTTCCATTACCACGCTGTCCTCACCGGTCCTCGCCACATGTCGCTTACACTAAATTACCGAAAATTGCGGGTTACCGTAATGCGACGATTAAGCTCCCTCTTTGTGCTTTCAGGCCTGCGAGGATCCTTCAGAAGAAACAAAATCCTGGAAATCGTCAGAGGACTGGCTCGCTCAAAAAAGTCAGAATGCTCAATACCTCCGAATTCGATAGTGGAGCGGCCTACTTGAAGAAAGCACGAAAAGCCTAAATCTAAGGTCTGTAACTTAGATTTAATATTTCAATTTTAATCACTAATTATAAATTATAAGTTACAAATATACTGCTCTCCAATCTAAAGTAGTGGGACTTACTTCGTTGAAATTGTACCCACCAAGTGGTCTACTTCCGATTTTAAGGAAAGTTGCTGAGATTATAGTTCAATGTAAGAGACTTACTCTTGTACAGAGTTATAATTTTACCAAGTTTAATTAAAATCGGAAGACAGAGCTTGTAATTGTTCATGTATATAAGTTTGCATATACTGATCATATGATTATATTTTTATCGGTATTGTGAAAATAAAAATACAGTCGACTCTGACTTACCGCACACTTTTTAAATCACGTCCATTGTGCTGTAAGTCAGAGTCGACACTATATATTTATAACTAAAGCTAAGTTTACAGAGTTTATTGTTCTAATTTAAAGATAGTATAAATTTTAAAATCAGTTTAAATATATTTTTATTTTTAAATCTAATATTAAAAATTGTACAATTTTGATGTCCCTTGAAATACTTATACATATTTTTAAAGTACTTGAGAATCTTGAAATTCTTCTGAATATTTTTGAAATTCCTTTAAATTTGCTTAAATCAATCAGTTGGTAGTTCTGATCTCGATTCTAAATTACAGGCGAGGAATACAAATCCAAGGAATAGATGGAGAAAAAATGTGGCTTCAGATTTTGAGATTGCTAGAATCTATTCTCGATATAATCGCAAACTCTTTTTTATGATACGATATTTTGAGAACTAATTTGGGCAATAAGTTTTTGGGACTAATTTTTGGGCCTTACGGCTTACAATTGGTGAAAATAAAAGTTCAGATAATCAGATAAAGGTCCAAATAAAAGTATCGCTCCAGTACTTGTATCCGCAAATACCCAAGTGTTTTTCTGCAAGATTCCATTTCCATCAGCTCTGCACAATAGCTCGGTGCAGGTAATTACCTACGGTCATGCACATATGTGCGTGCATATATTTACTCGCGTAATACGGAACGAGAGGAGCTCGTGGCGGTCAAAAGGGATGCCATGAACGCCAGCAGAGAGGGTGCGAAGGGAGGGAAGAAGGATATGATTAATATCAGGGCATTATTTTCAGATTTTTTGCAGGCACAAATTGCTTGCAAATAAAGCCTGCCAACTATAGCTCACAAGTGTGAAGAGGAGCGGAGGGGTAGAGGAGAAGAGGAGAGATCAACTCATTCGCAAAGAGGGGGTTAATTTAATTTAATTATGCCTTCTTTCCTCGCTACCACGCTCAAAAGATAGATGACGCACAGCAAGTGGCCTTCGAATTGTTCAAGCTGCGAAACTGAAATCTCGACTTAATGTCTCTTTAATGCTTTCATCAAATTCGAAGCCGAATTGATTAACTCATTTATTGTCATTTTATTGAGCTTCAAGCTGATCTGTATTTTAAAGACTTTTTTGAATTGTGATTGTTTTCTTTACAATTAGTCAATAATCCTCAAGTTTATAGATTAGATTTATTGTTTGGGTTTAAAGTTTGATAATGATAGTTCTTTTTATGCTAGAGTAAGAAATGGAGAGGATAAAAGAGTCGTATCTCTTTTCTAGTAATAATTTTTTATGACTGTTTTTCGTAGCTTGTCTCATTTCTGGTCCTTATAAAAACGTAAGCAGTTACAAAGAGGAGTCGATTATTCTCGGCGATTACCAATTTCCAAGCAGTTAACGACTTTTTCGATCGTTTACACTTTATTCTGACTGAAACACCGCTGCTTTGCGTTTTGAGCGCCTCATTACGTTCGGAATCTACAGCGTCGGTTTCTGATTTCACGCTCAAAATTAGCATCGATCTACTGCTCGAAATAGGAGCGAAAGGAAAAAACTGACAGATGAAGAATTCTCTGCACTTTAGGTCTCTCTGCTGTCATTTTTTTTCATTCGTTCATTCAGAGCTCTTCTTTCTGGTAGAATTCAATGTTCCTGTGTCTAGTAACTCTAGTAACTCCCGTAATTTTCAAAATTTTCAAAAATTCTTTGAAGCCTACATGTCTCTTGTATAGAACTATAATTTCATTAAATTTAATTAAAATCGGAAGGCAAAAGACGGAATAGACCAAATGGTGAAGAAAGGAATTTTTTCTGATATTTCAGTGGCCAATCTGATCAATTCTTTTTTTATGAATTTTCATAAACAATTGCAACATTCTTTTTCTTAATAATTCTGTAAATAGTGGTTTTATTCAAAATTTCTGATTAAAATTTCCTTTTTCAGTATTCTACTCAGAGATCTTCAGTACCCAAATCGTAAATCCTGAAAACGGACTTCAAATCGTAAAGACCCAAACACCAAAGTTTCCTGATAACTGGTAAGTCAATGCTAATGTTTACAATCCTTTTTCTCATTTCTTTTTAAAATACCACCTTACGCAAATTATTCATTTGCATAAACTTTTCTCACCCCATTTACTTCAGTCACGTCTACCATAACAATTCTCCTTTTTAACAAAAAATGCAAGAAGTTGCTTTACTTCACAAGAAATGAACGCTTCACTTATAAACTACTCGATTCACTTCTGGGAAGTGGAAAATAACTAGTGCAGCTCATAGTGGGGGTGCGAATCGTTTTTTCTGCGGGTAATTTTCACCTTCGCCGTTAATTGAGCACAAGAAAGTTATCCCCAGATTGTGAACCGCGTGGTGCGGCGCCGAGATTCTTTACCCGGAAGGCACGAGCGGAAATATTTCCGCGAGACGGCTAGCGAGTGAAATTCGTTTGGAAACGCGTTAGAATCCAGGAGAATTAGCATTTTACAGGCGGTGGTATCTTGTGGAAACGTTTTATTGGCCTGTCGTGCGAAGAAGCCATAGAATCGCAGACCTCGCGGTAGTTGCTCACGTGGTAAGCCGCTTCGCTCATTATTTCTCGCAACGCACATGCATATTGCACCGGGCTTTACCAGAGTATACGAGAGCCCACTAAACTGGCGGCCATTGGTTACTTAACTTCGTACTTAAGCTCCAGACGTGTTAATCTAGACCTAGCGACTATTGGCATCGATCCGCGTACAAACTTTTCTATATACCACCACATAGCTACCTTCAACTTGAGATTTTGTTACAATATTTTTGAAAAAACAAATAGATTGTAAAGTAATGTTCATAAGTTTACTATAAATTAGTAAAAAGTTTCTGATTCAATTAGTAACTCCCATAATAAATTATTAAAGCTATAGAATATGACAAAAATAATATAGTTATTTATACAATAGGTTTAATATTATTAATGTTTGAATAATAATTCATTTGTGAGCAATAATTCAATTATTAAGTAAAACTACTAAATAAATTAGTAAGCTGTTCTGCTTGGTGACTTACTATTTCATTTAAAAATTTTAGAAATTTAGAAAGTGGAGAAATTACTAATTTAGTGTAGTTAAATATAAGGCTACTAATTCAATTAGTCAAATTTTTACTAGTTCAGATTGAGAGAGTGTAGGTACTTATAATAAAATATATGCATCGCAACTTAGATAATATTGACAATATTCTCCGTATTTCTATTCTTTCTAATCTAAGAATCTCGAAGCTTTTGTGTCAGTTTCTTATTATGATCATTCGCTGTCAGAGTTGCACCGGAAGTAACAGTAGAAGTGCGAGTGTTATGATTACTTAACGTCCATTATAATTAATGCTCTCAATGCCTTAGCTTTCCCATACAGGAGAAAAGTGAGATTCTAATAACCCAATGCACACTTATAACCATTTAATAACAATTTTTTAATTAATAACATTAAATAATAACAAAATTGTTAGAATACATCCTAAACTATAAATACATGCATTTAATTGAAAAATGCAGTTTCTAGACTCATTCAGTATTCTTTTCATAATTATACAAAAAAAAAAAAATATCATTCGAAACTTTTCACACAAAATATACATAAATTCCCTTATATTTCACGCTACTTGACAATTTTCAAAGCTGCCGCACCAATTACGAATTGCATCAAGTTCATAAACGTAAATAATGACATAATCGCTATCTTGCTTATTAAACACTTCAACAAATTAGTTTCTCGGTGGAAGTGTGGCTTGGTGAAAGCACTAATATTTCACTTTAAAAATATACCAAGTGAATTGAAGGTGGGGGCGTGAATTGCGAGTCCAAGTGGAAGTTCGCAATCGCAGATATGTTGTAGGAAAGGCGACGTGCAGCGTACTTACGTACGTTCCAGAACAATTAACTGATGCAATTAAGACATCTAAATTAATTCGTTATGAACGAGCCGCGGATTGCGATCTGAATAGTGCCGGGTAATTGCCCGGGTTCTCACAAGTCGAGCATCAGAGACGAACACAGAGACCTTACACCCACTCCTAAGACTCCGCTGCACCTGCACGATTTTTACAGGCGTAGTGTGCACAGTAATGGCAACAATTACTTTATTTTACCATCTTCCCGGTTCTCAACCGCGAACCCAACTAATTTCATTTCCTAGCATGTCATAATCTCACGCCGATCTCGAACTGCTTTTAAGAAATCTCCACTTTCTTTTTCTTCGTAAGACCAGGCGCAACAGTTTTACTATCCTCATTGACGCATCCGCATTTTCCTCGTTAGAGATAAAAAAATAGACTGGGGAAAAGTGTGCATATGCAAATTTGCGATCATATTTATGTATATATAAATCTGAAGGTCTGTATGCGCGTTTCGAATAGACATCCACACCCTTGAAACTATCGGAACTCTTTAAAGTCTTTTTAAATTAATTGAAATATTATCTCTCTTGAAATTCATTAAGATTCCCTAGATTCACTTAAAATATCTTGAAATCGTTAAAATATTTTTAAATCTCTTAAAATATCATGAAAAACACAGAAGATCCTAATATAATATAATTAGGTAAACTAGAACTCGTTGTTATTTAAAACAAAAATTGTTATCATACAGATAATCTGTAATTGCCTAAAATTGTAACAGGCGTAAAAAACAAAGTGCAGGAATTTGGTGCGTATGAGGAACTATTTGATTAATAACATCAGCGCTCATTGGTCACGCTACTACATAATAAAGGAGCGTTCACACATATTAAACCGCGTGCCTCTGCGCGCGGGCGATCACAAGTTCCAAGTTCCGCTGGCCAATATAACGAGGGAATGGCGTGCCACGGTTATGATTGAGTTGAGCAGCTACAATCCAATCGCTCTTAATCATTCGAGTTCATCTCCTCTGCAAAACCCCCATTACCAACCGTAAACCGTTTCACAATCCTGCGAAAACTTAAAATTCCTGCCAATTTTAAGTTCCATCGTCAATAACTAAAAACGATTTCAAATTAACAAACAAAATTAAAATTAGGCTGATTCTTAGAGTTTATAGCTTGTACGTATAGTATGTTTAGTAACATCAGGTTTCAAGATTTCAAAGATTACAAAATACAAAATATCATTTCTAGGGATTTTAAAAGTTTCAGTACACCAGATTCTAAAATTGATCAACCCTTCGGGCTGACTTAAAAATTTTTTACTTCCTCCTTTGAAAAGTAAAAAAGTGAAAGAACCTATAAAAATTATAGCTTTTGTCCCGAGAAAATAGAGCTTTACTCTAATTTTTTTCTTCCTGAAAAACGATGTAAAAATGGAATTTTTGAAACGTTTGCAAGCGGTGTAAGTGCGGGAGAAAATGGGAAAGAAAGGGAGAAACGCGGGAATAAAAGAAAGGAGGAATGAAAGGGGAAGCAGTTAAATCCGTTGCATGTGTGCCCCGAGAGGATCTACTCGCCCTACCCTTTGTTTCTGCGTTAGCTAAGCTTTTGTTTCGGTTATACGACCGAGGATACCGCAGCCGCTCTAATAAAACGAAAAACGGCCCTGGCCACTTTACAATGCCTTTCATTTGCATAATTTCGCGTAATCTCCGCCATTTTGGGTCTCGCGATTCGTCGCCCCTTGCCCTCTTCACCACCAACGCATCTCCTTCTTTTAGTTTGTACTCACGCTTCTTGCGGATTTTATTTACGAGCTGCGCTCGTTATTATTTATTTATTTATTTACTGCGCGATGCTCTTTTCTTGCATCTTGCACGGTTTGGATTGTTCGGATTGATTCGGATTGAAAGTTCTGTTCGAATTGGAATCGAATTCATTCAAATTGATTCGAGTGGTTCGATTAAAAGTTTTTTTGGATTAAGCCCGAGTACTTTTGAATTGAAAGTCAACGAAAATAATCATAGAAATTTTCTTATTTCACGTTTCCTAATAAATCTAAGTTGTTCTTTCGTATCACCTTTCAATTGAAATTTCAGATTACTATTTTTTATCCGAATGTTTTCTCATTTCCGGTTGTTTAAAATGAATGCTTCCGAGGCTCGAAGCCTTTTGTAGGAGCTTTTAAAAGGTGACAAAGTCCCCTCAACGAGCGACATCTCCTCCAAAGGTGGTCTTGAAGTTACAATTAATTAATCGACTTTCGAGCCCCCGTAATTCACGCGGCAAGTCAAACTTAATTAATTATCTCGGCGTGTCAGGGAAGGGAGTGAAGGTGACCCTCGAGAGGTTCTACGAGTGATGTTAACTTTCGTCACTCTTAATACCGCGATATACCATTCATCAATTTTATTCTCTCAATGATTCCAAATTATTTCCATTAAAGAAACATAAAAAAAAAACAATTTTAACTCTCATCGATTTCGAAAGATCAATTAGGATATTATAGGTTCTTCTGCGATAGAAATTTATTGATCAAATTTCCTCCACTCTTTAGCCTTTATTTTCGAAAGTGTCATTAATTATAGAGCTTTCTACTGATAACTTTTCTATTATAACCCTAAAAGGGATTTAAGTCTTCAGCCTAGTATAACATAAAGTGGAGTTTATCCATTAGGCCTATTACTTGTACTATTCCCTCATTTTTTACTCATGCTGAATTATATTGATTTCGTATATAATATTCTGTAATTTTAAAATCGATGAAAGTTATTCAGGGTGGGCACTGGACCGAGAAAACCGGGAAATCTAAATTGTCCTAATTTCTTGTAAAAAAATATTTTCGACAAGTTGCTTTTTTTTTAAATTAAAGAAAAATATTTGTTTGAATGATTTCTTTTGTTTAACAGGCCTTTATTTCAATTATCAAAACATTTGTTTCGTTTCAGTATTTGAAACATTCAGATTCATTTATTATAAAACTAATTATTTCATTAAATGAATCTTTTAATTTTATTGGGCTCACTCAAATGAGCAATATTTAAGGGACAGATTACACAAAACATAAAACATATAATTGTCGTTTTTGAAGCCATTTTCTTTTCCTTGGAACAAACCTGACAAGAGTTTTATACGCTTTCGAGCTAACGAGTGTCACTTTAACGACCCTCGTGGGGCTTAATCGACTGACAATGAGCAAACATTTGATGCACATCATCACTTTGCAATTCTCCAAGCTAATTGTCTGAAGTGGATAAAGCTAATGAGAATCGTCTCTCATCAATTATAATATTTTATACTATTTTATACAGCTCCATTTCCAACTCATATATACTAATTTCTCGTGTTATCTCACTGGATTCTGATGTACTTGCTCAAATTTTTGCATCGTAGATGTCTTTGGCTGGATTACTTTAGTAACGCATTTAGTTGGCTCGAAAGGAGAAAAGTGGCACAATTCGGACAACACCTCGAACGTTGAAAATGATTTTATATCCCTATTATGGGGAGTTTAGTCCCATCGGCAATGCCTTTGGCTATCGAATAAAACGCGGACACCTTTGCGCTCTTCATTACTTTCTCAAGAGCTTACCGGAACGAGCGATAAACGAATTACGAGGAGGCATTCGGCAGGCAAAAAACTCGTTTACAATGCCATGCCGTTGGCACGAGGTTCGTGTTTACAAGCGTGTGCTGCATTGTTTGCCGCAGAGTTACGATAATTAGGCTTTTATGCTTTTAAAATTTTTTTTTGCGGATCAAATGTCAATCAGTCGAACACTTTGATTTTTTAAACATAATTTTTGCAATCTATTTAAATTCCTTGAAATTCCTTAAAGCCAGTTGAAATCTCTTAAAATCTCGGGCAACACCCGGTAAATTTATGCTAGTTATCTATATAAACAGAAGGGTAGTGACTAGATTAATAAGATTAATAAGGTAGGAATTGTGAAAACGTGATAATGAGTAGTTTGAGAAATTCTGTAGAGAATACATGTTCATAAGAGATTTCTTTCTCACTCTTGGCATAATTAATGAATATGAAGGACAATCGTTTGATGCGCGGAAGGCGAAGAAAATTGGATGCAATCGCTGGGGTCGATACAAAAGACCGCCATGAGAGTTGAAAGCCAAAGATGAAAATTGGAACATGGAGGCGTAACTCGTTTCCCACAGTTGTTAAAAAGAGCTCCAGCTCCTCTGCTCCTTCCGCTAATGAACACTTTGATGATCGCGAAGAATTGCCGAAGCACCCGAGACTCGCTCGACGCGTAAGCGGGTTCCCACTTTATAATTAATCAATATTATCATCGACAATGGCCATCACCCCGGGGCCATTGTTACAGTTTACTACCGCTCTCCCTCTTTTTCTTTCTTCACGAGATCGAACGCCATTATGATTTTAATTGCATCGTTTAATTATGCCTCGCCGGCACCAAAGAAGCCGAGAACATGTTGGAACCCCGTTGAGACGTGTCAAGTGTGTTAAAAATTATCTTTCATGAATGCACACGAAGGATTCAATATATATATTCAGGATTCATATATATGTAATTTATACATTATTAGAGGTTTCTTGCAGTCCACTACATTTTGACTCACTGTGATGCTGTATTTGTTCATTAAAGGGACTTTGTCATTTAAATTATTTATCAGGTTTAATTAAGGTCTCTCGCCCGTAAAAATTACAAAGTATAGTTTTAATGACAAACTTTTAGTATGATTTAAAAAGATTTAAACAGTTTAAATTATAAAAACTTCTTTAATCAGAAACTTTTCTCGTCATTTTTTCTTTCTCCTTAATATGGAGAAAAATACCTTCGACAATATTCCCTTCATGGGATGAGAAAATTGTGAGCGATGCATTGCGAACGCTTAAAAGAAGTTCAAAGCCACCTCAGGACAAATTACGGACAAGTTTACCAATTCGAAGTACTTTTTTCTTTTTCATTTCGTTCAGCTCTGCAACGAAGCTCGCTGATAATCTTGGAAGGGAGCTTTTTTTTAAATTGACTCCTTTGACGCAGACGCGATAGGATGAGTTCCATCACCATATCAGAATAATTTTCGAGCGACCCTCAGTCGACTTTCATTTTACCGACGAAGCAGCCGGAAATTATGTCGGTGATTCGTTAAACGAGAAACGGTTATCGCCAACACGCAAACCTAAAGTCTTAAAGTCCTTCCAGCTAAAGTTTAATCCCTGTATGATTTTTAAAATTTGATGATGCATATTTGTGTCACAAATTTTAATTTAAAATTCTTTATAAGAATCCTTTATAATGTGCTAATACTTAAATTTAGACAATAGCTCTCTATTTTTAAAAAATTTCACTGTCCATTCCTCTTTTTTGTCTAATTTTATATGAAACTAATAAATTTCGAAACGAAGGATAACGAAAAGGGAAGAATATCTGATGTAGTTATAATTTCTCCTCATCTGTAGTCGGTGAGATAAAGAAGGGGTTAAGACGTCGGGCAATCGGGTCTTGCCTTCGACGGAAAACAAATGAGCTTTAGACAGGCGCGGTTCAAAGCGGCCCTTTTGAGGCCTTTTGACGTCTGGCTGCCGGAGGTCAGGCTCCGTTCACGGTAGCTACTCTTCCCCTTTAAAATCTCTCCCCCCCCCTGAAAAAAAAAAAAAATTTTTTTCGTTCGTCATCCCGTACCCACTGGATTATAATAATGAATGGGATGGGACAATGATTGAGGGGGTCGGGGCCTCGGAACTTCCGAGGAGAAGAGTTAATAATGAACTCTTCGATTGATCGTAATTATGCTACGCCAGTGTTAGATAGAAATACTCTTTATTGTTCGCGTAGATACTAACGTAATTGCCTCTGTTTATAATCCATAAAATTACGCACGAGTGTAGAAAAAAGTCAAATTGATAATTCGACTCTACCAAAGTCATTAGTCTTTTAATCTTTTTATTTTCTTCTTTCGATCATTAGTCGATCAATTTATTTTCAAAAATGAAATTATCTTTGTTAGATTATCTGTATTTTGTTGTTAGCATTTCCCTTCTTTGGCTTGAAAAGAATATAGTACAATATATATTTACATCTTTAGAACATTTGAAATAAATCGAGTTTTCTCATTTTTTCAAGGTAAAGAGAAAAGTTCTGTGTTTTTGCTACTTTTTTCTAAAAAGCCATTTTTGACACTGCTTGAGCTCTACATAGCAGTTTAAAGCATCTTTGCAGATTGCAATATTTATAAAAATTCTGCAACCACTCGCCAACAGGAAACCACTGACAGGGCGCGCTTTAAACTGCTACAGAACACGCTGCGGTCGTTCAGCGTTATATTCGTTTACCTTGCGTTAATCATGGCGTTTTATGGTAATTCGATCGCGCCCTTCCCGGCACAGTTGATTCTGCAATCGATCCCAACATCGATACGATTCCTGTCGACAGACAGATATCCTGCACGTAATTCGATCGATCGATCGGTTCTCGCCATGACTCCACACTAACTGCTGGATCCATGATCACCCTTCCATGTATGTGAACAAAGGTGTTTCATTCAATGGCATATTAAAATATAGGACGAACTCTCAGAGTTACGTACTAACATTTTTTTAAGAAAACAAAAAAACCTTTACAAAAATCGAATTTTTAATTTATAAAAGAAATAATAAAATAATTCATCATTAGTTATAAGTTATATGTCATAAAAACTGATTCTATAAACTAGAAATCATGAAGGGATAAGGAATTTAAGAGGTTTTAAAAGATTTAAAAGAAATTCAAAAATATTTTAGAAGATTTCAAGTGTTTAAAATTCTTGAAAATCGATTGGCAACTCTGATCTCGAGTCTAAAATACAGGCGGCGAATACAAATCCAACCAATAGGTGAAGAGAGAATGTGGCTTCAGATTTCGAGATTGCGAGAATCTATTTTCGATATAATCGCAAGCTGTTTTTATGATAGGATTAAGTCATAAGTCATAAGTCTTAACGGTTAATTCTTTGTGAATTTTGTGAAATTTCTATTTTATATACTTCTACTTGAAAAAGAGTGTTGATACATTTTTTTAAAAGCTTTTTTTGACAAAAGTGTCACTCTACTTTGAGGAGTAAAGTGAAAGCCTCTGAGACATTTTTCGACACACAATACTCTGAGCTTTTAGGCAGGTGTCCTATCGAGTTTGATCAGATTCCACAAGAGAACGCGAGAGGAAAATAAAAACACAAGGAAGTGATTCCCATTTTAATAAGTTTACGATCTCTTCTCGTGATCCAAGAAGTAAATATAGAAATTATAACGCATCACTGGCCCTGGTCATCGAGTTGAAGATTTAGGAACAAACTTCAATGGATTAGAGATGCTTACAATTTAAAGAAAAATAAGTCGAAATTTTTTAATATCATTTCGAGATCGCGAGAGTCTAGTTTTTATATAATCGCAACCTCTTTTTTATGATAGGATTTTAAGGGATTTTAAAAATAATTTAAAAAGACTTTCAAGGATTTTATGGGATTTTGTATATAACTCACGACTTCCTTCTCGCTGTATCTTACTCTCTCTCTCTTTCTCTCAGAATCGTCGAGAATCATTATTATCATTACGTGCAATGCTATGTATTATTGCATTATCTTGAAGCATTACTAGCGAGGCGAATACCCGATCTGAGTAATCCCACATAGTATCCATAGTATATGGCGAAACATCTAACCCCAAATGCCGACTTACACGGGCTATTATCAACAAGTCATTGCCCATCTACAGGTCGACAATTACTCCTACCTTAGCCCTCTAAGTACTCAATAATGATCCATATTTCGTTATCCTTCAGTAGAGAAGGAAATCTCGAAAGGCAATTGAAACGTAACTGGAGTTCTAAAGATTACCTCATTAAAGGTTAATATTTATCAATATCATGATATTTAGAACTTGGAACATACAGCCTGTTAGCAATTTATTTATGGTTAATGGTCTTTTCTTTCTTTATAAGTAGGTTTACAAATCACTTTTTTCCATTTTATAATGTTTTGATTTCCACGTTTCCCGCGAATGCTGAAGGATTGCTCTCAGAAATTGGATCTGAGAGAACTCAAAGGTCGCTAAAAAGGTTTCCAAGGTGCAAAAAGTGTATTGAGTGAATGAAAGCGTTAGCTTAATGAAGGTATGCAGTCTTGCCATAAGATACTTTGTAACCGATCACTCCTTGGTATTTCTTACGCAATTGGTCAATAACATGACTAAGAATAATGTACAACAGTATCAGATCATAATTGCTACTTGACACCCTCTTTTACATTGTAGGACGTCGGTATTCCTCTTACCTTCTTTATTCTCACTGATATTCGATTCCCGTCTTTAACCTTGACATCCCTACATACAAAAACTATTGATATACATTTTGATTTCTTATGCGATAAATTATGGAAAGGTTTATGATCTTGTAATTATATGAATATTATGATCTTTATTTTTAAGATTTTTTTTATTCTAAAGAGATATTATAATGGTATGTTAATCTCAAACTATATTATAGAATATTTGCAAAAAATCATGTAACCTCTCACACATATTTTTTATTTAATTTTGAGTATACTTTCGCCTCAGAAAATAACTTTTTTCCTCCTTCTTAATACTTATTCACTTTTTGTCCGGCTCTTTCTTTCACCCTTTGGCTTCAGTGCTCACCACACGCTGCAGGCTTCTAACCACAAAGCTAACGTTCCCATATGTATCATATGTTATGTGTCCTACCGCGCATTAACTGACAAACATATAAGCAAACACGTTTTCACGAACATCTACCTTAAGTGACGAGTGCCCGGTTACATGCTTCTACTTGCAATTAATACAGGATGCATGCAAAATTGCTGATGTCCGGATTAATTTCAAATCAGATAAGTTCTCTTTCTCAAACTAAATATGAACTTGAAAAAAATGGAGTTGAAAAAAGGGGGTTTTTGAAAAGGTGCTTGGAAGGATTAAATGATATTTTTCTTCTTGAGAGGGAAAATCTTTCCGTCTCAATTATGAAAAGAATCTTCCTTGAAGTTAAGATTCTCTTGTGTAATTTTCCTAACACATTTAAGTTTTCAATGATTACTACCAATCACATATTCTTTCATTCTTTATAATTCACATACGTATAATATCTCAAATGTTTTTCAGTGGTCACATGAAGAGGTTATTTTGCAAATTGTATTTCATGCTTCCGTAGGATCAACAAAGATGGTCACGTCCCAGTCTTCGTTCCCATCGTAGCTTATTTATTCTGTTATGGTCGACCACCGATCTTGGCGTCAGTTGAGAGCATATATAGTAAAATTATCGAGATGCAATTGCTACTGAAATATCTTGATGGACGACCACTAGATACCTTTTTTTTTTCCTTTTGCTTTTTCTCTTCTCGCCCTCGCATTTCTTTTTCCCGAGATAGTTCCGGACGGCTACCTTTTTGTTTGTCCAATAAGATTGCTACCCCTTTATTTAAAATTGACCGAAGATTGCGGCCGACCGACGTTTGCTCTGTGGCTGCCTTTGCTTTAACTCCCCACTAACGCAAAAACATCATTCTCTTCAATTCTCTTCAATACTCTTCAATACTCTTCGATGAAAACGGTATTTTGTGGAACATGTACTCAATCGATCAAAAGTCCAATCAGTCTACATTTGTCCAAAATATTACTAAAGGGATCGCAATTGTTCAGATAACAGATAACAGAAATCATTCAGATTTATTCTTAAGGAATCTGTCTCATTTCTCGTAGACTCTTTCAGCACATTACTTAGAGAATAATCCTTATGGAATTCTTAATCCTCGTAGAAGATGATCACACAATGTGTTTCTCTCGAAGAAAAGGGAAAAATGATCACAGACCACAATATACGAGTCCGTATGGCAAGAAGGAAGGCAGAAGAGAAAAGGTAAAAGATAAAAAGAGAAAAGAGAAAAATAGTGGATCACTTTGATGCTTCCCATTGTGGGGTATTATCTGAATTGCAGGCCTCTCTTCGTAAAACTGCCTCTGGCCTGCGGAATCCAAGCCTGCTTTATTGTTGTTATTTCAATTAATGCGCATTTTCTTCTTTTACTCTACCATTGAGTTGACTTCTCTTTCTCCAAGACTAAGATTGATAAAATGATAGTATGAAGAATCCAACATTCAGGCACTCCTTAGACTTTATACTTCTTAATACGTTCTGCAACTATTAAAGCGATTATGATAAGAAAAAGTCATAATTGAAATAAGTGATTCCAACATACGACCTACATTACAGTTTTCTCCTTGTTTTCTTATTTTCTTCTTCCTATTAGAAACACAATCGCTGATCTTGATTTCCTACAGTTTTCAAGGGCATCGCACAGTTAAATGTTCAATTTTTTCCAATGTACAATCCTTTTAACGATTCCCTGTATTATTTTCGCAATTACTTCTTGCGACATCTTACTTATCATTCGTGTTCTTATTTCTCGTTCACTTTAACGATATATAATTATATGGAGTCAGGAAATCGACCTTTACGTGCAAATACATCCAAAACTCTGCCCTACAGTCCTTTATGGCTGATTCGCAGAAATCATGATCATTCAGAAGGTTGTTGTTTGATTATCCTGAGTAAGACGATTCTTGAATATAAGGTACGATCCTCTAATTACATAGCCCGGTTCGAAAAAGATAGGAGTGTCCGTTTTTTACTTTTTCATTTGCCATGTTACAATTTACGCTTTAAGAATTCATGTTATGTGTATAAATAGAAAAGTATTGACACTAAAATGAAGATACATAGATGAAAGAAAAAGTTGGGAATTCTCTATTACGATCAGGATTTTAGATCTCTCATGACTTTCACCAGTTGATCCCTGTTTTGACTTCTCGAAAGTGATTCTGTCATCGGGCAAGAAATGGCGTAACAAATTGGACGATTTGAGTTTAGAATGCAGTCACATCTAAAAATACAATCACGTATAAAAATACAATTAGTTTTTTAAATGCAATTATACACTTAATGTAACAATTTTGTCTCGCAATGTAATTCAGGCTTTGAAATATCCCACTTTTTATAATTATATATATGTGTGTGTCACTTGAAATATCTTAAACTCTCGGGCGAAATATGATGATAAACTCGAAATTCGAAACGGAAAACTTGAAAATTAAAAAAAAAATAAATAAAAATGCGAAATTTGATACTCGAGGTCTGAAATACAAGTGTAAAGCATAATCTACAGGTGCAGGTGGAGATTAATCATTCCAGAAAATATTCGTAGGCCACGCGAGGTCCCAGATGATGGATTCCCACTGATCATCAACTTTACGGTGCGAATCGCCTCCGTTCCGTATCTGAAGAGTTGAAAATCGAGTCGCGAAAGTCATCAGGCTTCGCTCTAACGGGAGTAATGACTAATAAGTGCATCGGGTATTACCTTAGGCGGCAATAAAATTCCAGAGAGGACCTACAGTCTCCTGAGGGCGTGTAAAGGTTGAGGAGGAGTGGATAGTGGATACCAGTGCAAAAACGTGCTCGCGGGACTAATTTTTCATTCTTCTTCTCTCAGTCTATTTGGTCAGGTTGTCCCGTTCGCTACCACCTTCGTGCGCGAAGCTTTCGACGCAGATTATAAATCATGCATCACACGGGGGTAGTGACTATAAGTGGATGCTCCATGATGCTCCCAGGACCATAAAAACTTAATTACCTTCGTTAACCGATGCTGCCGTGACGATCTTTACCCATTGCTCTTCACCGATTGGCTCTTCCTAACTGCTTTTCTTCAATTTTTTTTTAGTTACTTCAATTACCCCAGGACACTTCAAGTTACTTTATCCCACTTCAGGTCACTTCATATCACTTCGTCACATTATGGAACCTCAGTTACTTTATCGTACTTTACATAAATTTTGGCAATTTAGGTCACTTCAAGTGTCTTAAGGACAATTTAAGTTACCTGTGACTTCAAACCGATAACAATACAACGTAATATGAATTAAAGTTAAAATTTTCCCTAATTTAGAAAGAACGATACGAAAATATAACTCCGATTTTTTTTTAATAATAACGAGGAAACACCTCCCCATATAATTTTTGAAATTTCGAGTAGAGATCGTGATTCGAATATGTAATGAACACTTCGTCATCGTCAGTAATCTTCGCAAGCAACACATTCTCAATGCAGGTGCAGAAAGGAAAACGTCGATTACTCATACATGTCTATGGGAATTCAAGCTGGTTTTAATTCGAGGTGAGTTCAGCAACGCCTGGCAACACCTTTGTTATAGTCCTTTGCTCTCATTTAACGATAGCGATAATGACCCTGCATAAACATATTACTAACTATAATAATACGGCCAACGAGAAAATTCTCTTTATCGTAATTACCTTTATTATTATTGCATCCTGGAAACCTTAAACGAAGCTATTCGTTAAAAATAATGATGGAACCGTTGAACTTGTTAACTTTATTCATAATAGGAGATTTCAGCTTTCATGTTTAACAATTCTAACCACAAGTATGCCATTCATTAATTAAATTGTATCGGAATTAACAGTATACCGGCCTTTAGGGGAGCGAGGTTGGGCGCCGAGCGAGTACGTTTTATATTAGTTTTACTTTTATATAGAGTTGAATCCAATTTTTTAGCGGCCGAGGGCGCCACGTAGACTAAGGTCGAACCGAAATATTCTGAAATATCCTAAAGAGTCATAAATTAACTTTAATGAGTTATCTTTTAAAAAGTAACCTACCTCACCTAACACTGAAAAAGTCTCTGCGTGTGGAATAGGAAAGGGAAATTATTTTGATAGATTTAATCTTTAGTATGATTTGAGCATGAATGTTCCAAAGCGATCGCTGGGAGCAGCTCTTGATCTAGGTGACTCGCATTATGGTAATATTCTAATCGTTTGGGACGCATCGACGCCTCATTCATTTTCTGTCCTTTTCTAACCATCGTATCTCAATAATAATAGCAAGGACGAGTGTGCCGGATCATCGCTCGAGACGATCTTAAATCTCGATTTCACACATGTGAGGTTCGATCGGGCATCAGATCGCGAAGCTCGTGTTACGGGCACCAGGATCCGTCCTTTCCAGTTCGTTCGATCAGATTTCTCGCCTGATCGCACCCGAATTCGTCCACACCATATACCTGAACATCGTCAACACCGGGCATAGACCAGTTCCACTGTTCATCCTCGTTAACGATTCTTGTGTTCAACGACTCGTGAAAGCGCATGCGAGTGTTGGGGATTTTACAATCAGGTGTCAGATCTTTAATTTATTAATATAGGTCTTGTAAAAGTTAAATACGGAGAAAAAGAATAGAATCAATTTTCAAAATGATGCTAAAACTTGTACTCAGTTATCAGGAAAGATTGCTTCAAACCTGATAGACATATTGATTTCAAAGATATGGAAAAGAATTCACGTGAAATTAAAGGAATTCAAAAGAACAAAATTCAAGCGAATTTCAACAAATTCAAGGTGATATTTCTTTGCGATTTATTTATCGACACTTCAAGTAACCTTATGACTCTTCATGTTACTTCAATCTTTTTAAAATCATAAAAATCTCTTGAAATTCCTTAAAATTTCATGAGGACCTTTAAAATCACGTAAAATTCGTCAAAGTCCTTTAAAAATCTGCCAAAATCTCTAAAATTCTTGAAAACCTCTTGAAATTCCTTCAAATTCCACAACATTCTTTAAAATCCCTTTAAAATCCATGAAATCTCTTAAAGCTCCACAAAGTCTTTTAATAGATTTCGTAATAGATTCATGATGATATGTTCCTAATAATTCACTTTGGTAATAGGTGACTTATTATTTCATTTAGTATAGAAAGAGAGATTACTAATTCAGTAGTCAAATTCTTACAAATTGAGATTTAGAGAGATATGACACTTCAGGATAAAACGTTTCAGGTCCTTCTGAATTAAGAAAGTTTGAACTGGTTCGAATTATTGGTAGTTGTTCTACCAATAGTAGATAAAAGTGAATGTAATATTTGCATTTATCACTCATTCCTTTTTGTCTAGAAATCTCATATATGATACAAAATAGTAGAATTGAATATTGAATTGGTATATATCAATATTGATTCTGCATGAAAATGGGCTCTTTCTCATGGAAGATTACGTGCATACCTGAGATGATATTTCACGCATATTGGATTGTTCTCATCGATGGATCGGACTATGCAAACAAAAAGATTGGTGCAGCTATCGGAAATGATGGTGGTGAAGTTATAGCCTCGGCTTTGTCGGTAGAAGAATATTTCAGTAGCAATCATATTGGTAATTCACCTGCTGATTGTCCCTGACCGCAGCAGCTTGGTCCACGAATGTGTATTATAGGCGCCTTATTTTATTCTCTGCCTTATTTTATTCCCTGCCTTATTTGGCCAATGATAAATTCTGACGTGGTCGACCCAAGGTGAGCAAAGGGCTGCAAAGAAGGGACGAGATCATCAGCATAAACGATCCAATCACTCGGGTAATTCACAGTGATTGCTAGGAATTTGAGGAGTTATCGAGTCCTGCTACTGTGCTCACAAGATTCTTGACAAACTCGGCATCAACTTGCACATAACTCTTAAATCAAAATTCAAGAAATAGGTTATCATTTTAACACCTTTAATCTTTATACAGTCTTTCGCATAACAGAATTGGTGTAAATATTTGATATATTTGAGGATAGAGATCAGTACTAATAAATGATGATACAGTGTTCTGCCTCTTGAACGATTATGATCCTATATATGCGTTTTAAGATCATCGCAGGACGAGCACGGTCAATTAGAGATCGGGATCGTCACCCCGGTTTCTCTTGTATCAAGTTCCCAACGTGGGCGGTCTCCAGAATCTCTTCCGATAGGATGATCTTGTGGCACTCCATAAGAGGCTTCCATTCTCGATTATGCAGACAATTTTGTAGCTCGTGGTTTCTGGATTTACTTCATTATTATACCTACTTTGGACTTTCGTAAAATGGATTATGGACAGTCGCGAGGGTAATCAAATTTTTCGGTTGGTTGGTTTGAAGATAATATGTGTTTCGAATTTTACGATGGGTGTGCATATTAGGATTAAATAAGGCATCTAATCAAATCAATGTTGATGTATATCCTGATCCACTTCGACATTTTCGAGCATATATATATATTTTACATATACATTGTAAAATCGACCAAACCATTATTTTCTTCGGGATAGATTAACGATTTGCAAGCTTAACAAATTTACACTGCATCGCGATCACGAGGATAAAATTTATTAGGTTTCCCCCTGATCCCATTAAAACTTCAGGTTACTTCAAGTTTACTTCAAAATTGCCGCATGTTACTTCAAAACACCTCAAGTTAATCGAATACAATGTATGACACTTCATGTCGCTTCAAGTACCTATATGACAGAATAGAAAATGATGGAAAAGTATTTACATGGATAATCTTTTGAAATCACTTGAAATATTCTGAATTCTTTGAAATATTTCAATCTTTTCAATAGTTTTGAAATATTTTTGAATTCATTTTATATCCCTAAAATAATACACTGTTCAAGACTTCCCGTTTACAGAAGTAGTTTTTATTACAGGATTGTTTTGAGACTAAAATAAAATTATTGAAGATTAAGATATTTAAACATAAAATTTTTAAAAATGATCATAACTATAAATTATTGACAAAGGCGCGAGTATTAACGCGCGCATGACATTCTAGTGTATATAAAAGATAATTAATAGAATCGATAAGACAACCTTAATTTCCCATTAAACTTATTCTTCATACCTTGAAAAAGTAAAAAGTTGAAAGTAGCGTGCTAAGAATAATAGGGTGTAATGTTAGTGAGGTGTAGTTAAATCCTTCTCGACTAAAACAAACTGCTAAGTAAGGCGATAGCGTCTCAAGACTTGGAGCGTTTAAGCGAACGCGAAAATACTTATTCTACAAACGCGATTTCGCGTTTCGCGTTTACTCTTGGAAACGTGGTCGGGTAGTTTATACACTTTATATGGCGGTAGTTGAATGCGGCAATCAGGGGCAATTATAAATTTTATTATTTCGCCTCGTGCCGGTATAAACGGCGCAGCTGCAAAACACGAGGTTTGTGACTACAACATAACCGGCCAGGGTCGTGCACATGCACGTTTGCATCGTCCCTTGGACTTGGTAACGCACGAGATTATACAATGGCCCCCCTAATGACTCGGCAGAGCCGCCAAAGCCGCGGTTCGTGCCATTTTATTTTACTTCCGCGGGCACCCTATAGCTCTCTATTAATTGCCGTCATTCCGTGCCAACTTTGCCACAAATCCATCTCGGTCTCCTCTGGTGCCACGGCCCACGGGGTTTCCCTTCTGTTAATTTCACGTGGACATTGCTGACTATCAATGCAAGAAAAAAATGGCGATAATATTAATATTGTTTGTGTTCTGATTTTGTTTATTTTTATTCATTTGTGAGTTCATCTATTTAATTCAATTTAAAAGGAAGGAACCGGCCGTTCCAATAAAATACTGCTGCAAATGACTCTGGTTTTTAAATTGAAATTAGTAGCGCTCAAAAACTTATCGACACAGTGTTTCGATTATTAATAGTTTTGAGTTTGAGCTGCTGCTACTATACGTGCGAAACTTTCTCCCTGGAAAATCCTTTTAGGAAAATTTTAAACGATGCTAATAAATTGTTGAGGTATTTCAACTTTTCAACCGTTTAGCATCCGGTTACGCCCAATTCTGAAGAAATTTCACTCATAAAATACCATTGAAATGGTGATCAGTTTCGCAATGGAAAACCGCATCGCATCATCGAGCACAAGGGAGGATCCTCCGTATTATGGAGTTTGACTCCTGCTAATGCGAGTTTCTTGAACAAACAAGCGGCTGGTATGAGGCCGTTGCGAATCGTTGACAGATAGCAATAAATTCGACCATAGCCAGAGGAAAAGTGGAAAACTCTCTAGAGACTTGTAAACTGGCCTCAAGAAATTGCAAGAGGAAGAATTAAGTGAAGATGAGGCTAATGGAGCCAAGAAATCGACGCCCGGGATACCTCTCTCAAACTTTTCACAAAGAATGACTGCCGTGGCGACGGGTGTCGCCACCACCAGTCCCCACCTTGTTGACTAAATAAAAGATTGCAAATTTTAGATTCTAATGGCCGAACCTTACCAAGGATTTGACCAGTTAACGGTCTCCGATTTGTCACACAGCTTAAAACCGGCCCTGGTTCTTGGCTCTTGCGCGTAAAACGCATTATTATATTATACAGTCTACTCTCTTGCAGAGACTGAATCTATTATACTATATTATACTATTTTCATTCTCATCGGAAGTCGACTTCACGCTCCATAATCACAATTCAACAACTATTTTTCCGCAAATTTTATGACTAACCGCTTCTTATTCTCAAATTCACAATGCTATTGTTGTGGTATGATATCTTAAGATAGAGTAACACTTCATAACCAATTCAATATGCTTGATTTTGCAATGCTTAATTTTCATGGCTGTTTGAATCTTTTATAAAAGTATAGCTTATAGATTGATCTTTGTATCAAGCGTTTTTAAAACGTTTGATATACATAAATCTAGAAGAAAGTTCACACTTTCTACAACATTGGAACCTGTTTAACTCTGATTCCCAAGGATAGAAAACCTCATTTCTCGAAGGAAAGAAGGTTAACATCAATTCTAAAATTGCTGATTTATCGCCATAACGATAATCCATCAAATGCACCTCACATGGTCATTTTCACAGCTGATCTTGAAAATTTCTCCCAATCACTTAACTCCAACATACGTATTACTTCGGAAAAAGTAAATTCCCCAATCATCACCAGTTTCTATTACTCGTATATCTCTGAAAATTTTCCAGTGGAAAATGTATATGAATTCAATGTGCACATAGTTATATACTTATACAGTATACACGTACGAGTCGGTGGTAATAGATAGAAGTATTATATTGCAATTGGCAAAGGGATAATATTTTCTCATCTTCGGCGAAGAAGATTAGTATAAAATTACAGGCATCCAAAGGAAACGTGCCTCGACGAAGCGCAGTCGTTTTTCAGTGGTTCTCAAACTACAAAATTTGTGGAAAAGTATTTCGGAAAATAGGGTTGGGAAATAAATTTAAAAAAGTGTTTCGGGAAAGTGTTTGTTAAATGGAGTTGGAAAAATTGTTTGGAAAATATTTCAGTGCTTTCATTGGAGAACCACTGCTCACAGATGTCTCTGCCTAATTAAGCAGACAGAGAAACGAAATTACACGTTTCGGGGCAACTGAAATGAAACACAATTCATTACCGTGTCTCCCTTTAAATTCGCTACCTACGAGGATAGATTATGTACAATTGTACACCTAACTGAACCTTCGCGACATGAGCATATTATTATATAATTGTCATTTTGCAGCTGCAGGGTGTCCCTGATTCCAGGGAAAATTGAAAGTTAAAATTTGAAAGTGCCGGCTGCTTCTCTCAAAGTGGAAACCCTAGAAACAGTTTTCGATGACAGTTTCGAGCTTTTTCACTATAATTAGGGTCAAGTGTTGACATTTTTTCCGTATGTTTCGATCTTTTCCAAAGATGGAGATAATTGGGTAAATGCATACTATACAAAGACCTGTCTAATTAAATATTGTGGTTGAGAAGAACAGATAAAGTGGGCACCTGCTTATTATCTTTGACTCTTGTCTGGTTTCTCTAGTCTAGAATTAGATACCTAAAAAAAACTCGTTATGAAAAGCGGGTTTTCGAATTTTTATATTGGATGCTTGTTTTATAAAGGTCGATGATTTTCCATTTTCAGTGAGCAAAAAATCAGACTGGAATTGGGGTGCAGATAATTGCCAGCAGTACGTGTTTGGAAAAGGAGTTGTTCCAGATAGAATATAGAATGGAAAAGGATAGGAAAGGATAGATGTAGATTTCAAAAGACATAAAAAAAAAATTGAAATGGATAGGTGGAAAATAGGAAAGGATGGAAGTGGGTTCTAGATTTATTATATTGGATACTTTTTTATAAAGGTAGATGATTTTCCTATTAAGTGAGCAAAAAGTCGAGATGGGATTGGGGTGCAGATAATTGCGAGGGGTACGAGAAGACCCCGGTCGCCTTCACGAGGGTTAAAGCTATTAAAGAGGTTTGCTACGAGACCGTTGTTTACGCGGCGGAAGTGGGCTATAATCAGACCGTGGTGCACAAAACCACAAGGCAATATTACTGTCATTCGAATGTGAATGCCTACTACGACGACGTCGAGCCCACCTCCCTCGCAATGAGGATGGATCGCTCAAAATTAAATGGCTGAAATCGTTATTACAGGGACTATTACTGGCGATCACGCACCCATGCCATGGTCGCGCTCAAGACGTCCCTCTGAAAGAGAATTCTTTATTTCTTTAAGTCCATTTTTAAACACTCGACGTTCTCAGCGCTGTTCCAACCTAATGTACTTTTAAAAAAATAAGTAACCATTTCAATTTGGAGAAGGGGTTTGGAAAAGAGAATTCAAAAAGATTTTTAGAAAGGGGTTTAAAAAAGGGGTTCGGAAAAGTGGATTGGAAAAGGAGCTTCCAAAATTCTAAACAATTCCGAAGGCTTTTGATTAAAACTTTTTACTTAGAAACATTTTTTATTTAAAATACTGTTGAGGATCTTTTCATATTTTGGCAAAAGTTTCGAGATTTTTTTCTATGCCGGATAAGGGAAAGGAAAGAAATGGTTCGAGTTTTATCGGATTATTTTTGTAATTAAAATGAAGAACCCGTACACTGCCAAATTAGCCCCTAATACCCTCGACCTACCTTCTCCCCCTTCAGTCCTCTTCATCGTGATCTTTCCAATCTTTCTCTTAACGCGACCGCCTCAGCGGTAGTTAAAAGATGGCAGTGCTACCATCATCAATATATGTCACGGAGTTATGTATTCACCTCGATACACCGCGTCCTTTATTTAATACATAGCGCCTTAATTATCTCTCGCACTTTCAGCGTGCCATTGGCGAGCCCGCGAGCATTTTTGATATCAATGGATATTAGTCTGATGGTCAATTTCGACTTTACACGCTACATGAAACGGAATGTGGACAAGGGACTGGGAAAAGGGATCGAGAAAGGGAGGTTGGGAATATGGATGTTTGGCAAATTGGTAAAATTTGAAAAGACGCTTGGAAAATGATTCGGGAAATGAAGTTGGAGAAAAGAAATTTTCTGAAAAGAGTTTGGATAAAGGATTTACGGAAAAGGGGTTGGAAAATCAATTTGAAAAAGAGATATTTTCATACATTTGTTTCTGAGATTAGTTCCTAGTCCTAGAAATTGATTTAAATTCCCATTTTCAGAAAAAATGTGAGAGAAAAATAAATGCGGCATGAAATAAGGCTGTTCTCATGGTGCTACCCGGGTGCAACGGGCTGGATAAATCGTCAACGTGTTTCGCGACGGAATTTTTGACGCTTCATTAGCCCGTGACTCGGTCGCGTCGCTGTCTTCTTGACAAGTTTGACAAATTATTCCTTTCGTGCTTTCGCTTGCTTGTAGAACCCCATCCTCATAGAATTTTGTAGGACACCGGCAGGTTCTTTAAGGAAGGGTTCCCGTCTCTCAAACCGAAAACCAATCTCCGTTTTTACCGTTCAAGATATATTACCATTTCCAGGATGAAGACAGTGAACTCTCCACTTTTGTTCACATATTTTTCAAAACCTTGTCTTATTGCAAAAACCACTTTAAAGGTCGAGAAGTTTTCGAAGGATCTGACCAGTACCAGATAGAAAAGGATAGTTGTAATTTCAAAAGAGATAAAAAAAGAATTGAAGTAGATAGATAGAAAATATATAAAAGGATATAGGTAAGGGCAGAAAAGGTTAGAAAAATATGGAATAGGCTGAAAAATATTTGAAAAGTATAGAAAGGGATAAAAATGATTTAAAAGAACAGAAAATGACTAGAAAAGGATAGAATATGATAGACAAGGATAAAAAGGCTAGGATTGAGAAATAAAAGTGTTGAATAATGTTGAATACATTGTGTCTTTCCATTTAAGTTTCGAAGATTGAAATTGATTGAAGTGGATAGAATCTCACTTATGCTTCTGTTAATCTTGAGCCTAAAACAGGTTTTATGGTTCAGAATTCAAATCTATAAGCAGATGTTTACTGTATAAATTGAGTGTATATAACAACGTACACCTGAAAATGAAGTGAAATAAAAAGCGAGCAATGCAGAACTGCACAGACGGGCTTTAAGATGCAAAGAAGGCCTGCATTAGTGGCTAACAATGCCGTGAAACTCCCCTCAACTTCTTCTCCCAGTAACAGGCTCGTTAAAGTAATAACTCTAATTGCACATCATTTGGACACGCCTTCTCACCTTTTTGAATGGACTCCACTCGCTTCTGCGTGCGCAATTGCATCTTTGAGTAGGTATAATGCTATGCGGAGCCGCTTGATCCGGTAACGTCTATAAAGGACGTTGATTATTCCGATGGAAAGAAGAGGTAATTAGCAAAATAATGTATACGACGACCGATGTGGGATGAACGAATATTTCAAAATCGGTGTGGGTTTAATACAATTTCGGATTGCATATTTTTCACATATTTGACTGCAATTATAATCTTGACAGTATTTATCTCAAAGGTCTATATTTCTGGGGTTTGAATTCCCGCACCTTTGATTTTTTTCATTGTACGTTAATTTGCATTATTTTTTTAAAGTATAAATCCATTTTATGTTGATAGGTATAGATATCGAAATGTGATGCTAATTTCATGAATCATTTTGGTATAAGAAACGTCTTAACGTGTACTTTACAGTTGACAGTTTACAGTTTAGAGATTACAGGTTCCTGCATAGATTTCTGGTAAGCTAAAGAGAAACCTGGGGTGCGGGTGCGCAAACAATTCGACTTAAATCCAATTAAGTTAACCCCAGTGGTTTCAACAATAATACAAGCTCGACAATGCTACAACGTCCAAGCGTCACGCCTCGCACTCCGCACCGGTCCTTTGTTTCGCGGTTCATTTGTCTCCCTTGCTCGGCCCACTCTGGGACGAAAGTCGACCCAAGTGAGCCTTCGAGTAGAAATGTAGATGGTAGATGGAAGATGGAAGATGGAAGATTGTAAAACGATAAATTAAACCTACAGTGGCGACCGTTAAGACATCATTCTACGGTACACCGCATATTATTACCAATCGCCACTGACTTTGCCAAAGATGTCATTTTAGCCGCCGTTTATGACCGCTCCTATAGTGTTCCAGGTTCCTTGTTAGTTTTCGAAAGTCGCAAGCTTGATCATAAAACTATTACCGATCTCTATTTTCCTCCTAAAGACACTTAAGAGGAGGCACAACTGCATTGTTGAAGAACTACTAGAATCTCACGTAATCTTGTCATAAAAACCACTTCTATAAGCTGAAAGCCTCGAAATGGATATGTAATTTTAAGGACATAAAATGAATTCAAAAAGGTTTCAAAAATATCAAAAGCCTTCAATATATTTTGGAATATTTCAAAGAATTTAAAAGATTTCAGAAGATTTAAAAGAAATTCAAAAAGCTTTGAGTGATTTCAAGGGATTTTAATATTTTTTGCAGGATTTCAACAGATTTAAAAAGATTTCAAGAGTTTTTAAGTAATCTCTTCAAATCCCTTTAAATTCCTTAAGATATCTTGAAATTTTTTTTTTGAGTTCTTGATATCTTTAAAATTTTTTGAAACCTCTTGAAAATATCCTTTAAAATTCTTTATTTTCATTAAAAATCTTGAAGTCCTTTAGGAAATCTTGATATCTTTGAAATCTTGTTAAATCTCTTTAAATTCCCTAAAATCACTTGAAATCTCTTGAAATCTCGAGAATTTTAAAACTCTTTATTTGTAACTCAACCGTAAGTTATATATATATGGAAAAATACGTTATCCGAGAGATGAGCATGGAACCTAGTTTCCTGAACTTCCTCAAGTGCGATTTGATACACGTGTGATTGTCAAGTATCACGGATCGTTGATCAGTCCGATGTTGCGCAATTGATCTTGGGTACAATTTTTTCATTGGCGATTGGGCATTGGGAACTGGCAAAGGTGGTTCACCTGATCTCGGGATCGATCATTTCGATTAAGATTGAGATGTCGACAAATATGTTTGGTTCGCCCCAGATTTCGCAACCGTGATCTGTAAGGTTGCTGTGATAGATTAACGCTCACTTCCAGCTAAATGTTTTGAGGATTGATCGATTTAGAGTGGAACTAATTAGTTGTGATTTTGGGACCGTCATTTATCTTGCAAAAAAATATTCAGAATTACCCCAAATGATCTTCATTTTAATAGACACACGAGTACATTCTGAACGTTGATAGTAAAATTCAAACTTTACATCCAATTAAGTTTAGAACCATTACGAATTTTTAATTAGTTGAATGAGACATAAAAATCCTATATTAAAATCTGAATGGTCAATCTTTCCCCCACAAAAAGGATTCTACTACATTTAAGGACCCACCAACTCGCCTTTTTCATTAACCACATTTGAAAAGAAGAGTCAAAACAAGTATGAATCAAAAAAGCATGAATGGCCTCGATGTAGGCCAGCATGATTCCTATCGAGGTGTCGAAATCGGCTTTTTAATAGATCGCTTTGGAAACGATTTATCGTGGCGTTAGACTGTTAGAGAGATCAATCGGAGGTTCTTTGATTATCGACTGACACAAAAGGCTCAACAGGAGACGGCGATGAAGTCGGTAGCTATAGATTTGAGATTAGAGGTGCCGACGAATCTGGTTTCCTCCAGGGCTGTCCATTTCCTCCGTTTCGTCATACCGCTCAGCTATTGTCACGCCGGACAAGAGATGATCGACACTCATTTGTTTCATGACGGGCGGGCAACAACCACCGGGTTCCCTCTGCCAGTAATTTCGTACGTCAGCGCTGAATATTAATTCGAATTCTTGGCCAACAGCAGGAAAAAAAGAGCCTCACTGAGTTTATAATGGGTAATATTACCAAGGCAATATTCTCGTTCTTGGCAACGTTACCGAGAACCTTGACGAAAGTTTCGGACAGGAATTATATCGGAATGAATCTACACCCCATTCAAAATCAATTTGAACTTTTAATTCGAATGAATCCGAAATGACCTGAATCCAGATGAAAACTTACCGGATTCATATTGATTAAAAGTTCGAATTGACTTTAAATGGGGTTCGAATTGATAACATGATTTAGATTGACAGATTTTTAATTCTTTTGAATCCTTTGGAATTCTTCTGAAGCAATCTCTGAAATGTCATCACAATTTTATGAAACTTTTACACGAAATGTCATTCCTTGTAATAAGTATGGTAATGCTATTAAGACTTTCGTTAAATATTAAATAGAATTTTATTATTACATACCAGCTTATTTTTAATATTGAGATGCCAACCGCACTATCTGCAGGAAGTTGAAAAAGACATTTTGGTCGGGTAATTAATAACGTTTTCTGTGAAACCACATTGAGAATATGATATTACAGAAAGACCTCTTTAACAAGATGCCAACCGACGTGTCGAACCAGTTTACCAGTTCCCTAGGAAATGGGCTATCGGGTGTCGGACAACCAACAGTCGAATCAGGAAGATGGATGGTGAATCATTTAAGCAGAAGTAGTAGAATAATTTTTGAAGGACTATTAATTATCTCAAAGGAACCGCTGCCTTGGCATCGGAGAGTTGGAAAGAGCGGACAATTAGTTACTTTAACCAATTAAATTATCCTGCGAACAATAGACTTTATGGCAGGTGATAAGCAATCTTTCAGTTTTGATCTTCTGATCGTTTAGTTCCGGAAACAACGACATTAAGCTTTCCTTGGCAATTATATTGCAAATAACTCTCATTTACAAATCAAGGCTTCCTTAGTTTCCTCTTTAGAACTTTTTTCCTTTCCGCTTTTAGAGTACTTCCTCGAATTTCAACAAGATTTCGGTACAAAGAGCGCGTTTCTTACTCGAGAATTCTAGATCTTCCTGATTTGAAGCAATCACGAGGACATCGAACGTGAGAACAGGAATCGATCTCCCTTATTCAAGATCAATTCAAAAAGCCGGTAGATTATCTGTAGACCATTGCATTGATCCAGTAGCGAGGTCGGTCAATCCATGGATCGTTGAAATGATTCCACTTATCCACGGCGGGGAGTCCCCTAAAGAATCCGCGCTGGACAAAGCGTGGAATCGAACGCGAGCGCCACGGGACGTCCGGCTACCGAAGATATTTCATTTACCGGGACAAAAAGTTTTAACACCAACGCCACTATAACTATATAGTTTAGTTCCTTACATCCCACCGCTGCCACCTCATTCTATCGCTGCCTCTTCCTCTCTTCCTTTTCCATCCACCGGGACTTGGGTGCCCATGAGGCTCTTTTTTTCTAGCCATTGGCCAGGAATTCGAATTAATATTCGGCGCTGACATACGAAATTACCAACAGGGGCAACCTCGGTACCGGTAGTTGTTGCTGCTGGAGTTCTTAAATTCTCGGTTACTCAAAATCGGCTAAGATTAACGAGAATTTTACCCTAACTTACCAAATTTCGGATATATTGTTAAGAATTTATTTTTTTTAAGTATTCTTAAATACCGAATAGAATTTCACATTAAATTCTTCCAATCAATTATATATAAATAAAGGCACGCGTCTATTGCATCATCCGGATCGGCAACTTGTGCTCGTTACTTGTAACATGTTGAAGTATGGCTGCCGATTAGGCTCGAACTAATCGCGATATCGACAGGAAGGACGTCAGCCAACAATCCACGCAACCAGTGGTTCTCATTCTATATCTCATTACTCATAAATTATAATTTATGGTTCTATTCTACCAATTTATGCACATGCGAATGAGAATGGGAATTGATGCACAAATGCACATTACTCATGTGCATAATTTTCTCTAAACTATGGGTAATCTTCACTTAAAGGCTAGACTTGCAAATAGATGTAATTACTATATAGAGTATAAGTATAATATAATATAATATAGAGGGTTATTTAAGCAAGTAGTATATATCTAGCAAGTAGTATATATTTAAGCAAGTAGCCTTTGAAGAACCCACATACCCGTAATTTAACAACTTGTCACCTACTTTATCAATTTATCTCAAAGTAGTCACATATGCATGTATAGTGTACACATAAGAGTGTTCACCTACCGCAATATTCGCATAAGTGTCCATGACTTTTACGCCTACGTTAAGCAGCTTCTCGAATACGATCCTGACTCCATTAAAGGTAAACCGGCCCTAAGAGGCATTAATCCTGATTCCGTAAATAATCCGGTATTTGGTTGCATTCTTTGAATCAAACTCTTTCTTCTTAAAGGGTCCGGTATTCGGATGAGCTTCGGAAGGTGTGAAAAAACTTGTTTTATTGGATTATGTCACTCTATTATTACAAGTTATATTTATTTAAATTTTAGTTTAGATATTACATGGGGTATGTTTCACTGTAGAACTTTTTGAAATTAATGTTGGGATGCTTCTTCATCCTTGAATTTAAATTCATATGATGATACAATTGTTGTTTTTACAGTTTATGCAATGCATTCATGAATGCTTTTATTGAATGTATTAAATTTAACGTAAACACTTTTAATAGTGTAATTATGCACACTTTAATCGTAAATGTTTGTGATCATTACCGATAGCCTATCTTCCCTTACGTGAAGGTAAGTGACGATAAGAGACAAGAGACATGCAATCTGAAGTTGAAAGAGTCGCCATTGTAGAGGTGATAAGCGATGACTTGCAAGCGTCTGAACTTCTGATCGCATGTCTCTTATCACCCTTTGTCATGCATGAGATCTTGTCACAAGAAACGATATGTGTTTAATTAGTGTTATAGGTATAATTAACTACCAAATACTATAGAAGTAGGTATGATTACACCAGTATACTTCTTTCTATTTCAATTATAAGGTCGAGTTTCGTTAAGATAACGTAAAGCTATTAAATAAATAAATAAAAGTTATTAAGAAAGCTATTCCATGAAATTCTTTAAAATTTATGTTTCGTAAAATCACTTGATATTCCTTACAATTACTCAAAATCCCATAAAATGACGTGAAATAACGTAAAATTCTTTAATGTCCCTAAAATTTCAATAAATTTCGTAAAATCCCTTAAAAATCCTGAAAATTTTTTTTAATTTGATGTAATAAAATGTACTTGCCTTAAAATTAAGAAAATATTTATTTGAAGGGCCTAAAATTGTTGAATTTCAAATTGGAATCATGTAATGTTGTATTTTTTTGTATTTAAATTGTCCATGCAATATTTCCCGCTCGCTGTAGCGCGCGCATATAATATTCCTAGTACATATACTAATAAATTATTATGGAAGGTGTATGATGGGAAGTATGAACAAAAGAGATGAGAAGTAGTAAACCAGTATACGCACATACTTGCGTAAGCGCGTACATGTTACTCGTTTCGAAAGATTTACATGTGCGGCTTAACGAGGCGAATGTGCTCGATATAATCGATGGCTCTGCCATTATCGAGTGTCGAATATCGATGGACGTCAATGTGCATGCGATGAGATTTGTCACCGCACCATCGAGTCTCGGCGATGACAAATTGTCTGAATGCCAGCAGTTGTTTGATGATTGCAACTGGTTATTTCACAATTACATAGAGACATGAAGATCAAAACATATCAATTTTATTTCCATTGTTCATAAAAATAAAGCGAAGCTAACTTTAGTGCAATTATTATTGACATGCAATTAATAGCTGTTTGCATAAAATTGAATTGCATATAGTGATCCAAATTATTGCAATTGCAAAGATGCAGGGGTAAATGTAACCAACACCTGCAGTTTAGTCATAAATGAAAATGGGTAACTTACGTAAGTGTGAAATGTTAGAAAAAATATCGGTGAGGTAGTAGAAAGGTATAAGGTAGAAAAGCATCATAAATATTAAAATTTCAAAGATGCAATGTTCAATGTTCATGTCATGAAAATGAGATATAGTAAGTTCGTTAGTCGCGCATGTGTAAATTCGGGATATGTGCATACGAACGGTCATAAGCAGGAAACAATAATTTGTCGCGGCGCATTGGACTTTAGGAACCGACATGAGCTCAGCGGGCATTGCAGCCAGGCAGTCTGGTGCGTTATCTCTCGGCTAATTAATTATTGCGATCGCGATAAAGGCCGAATGTTTAGCCAACAGTTACCTCTTTCTCGTTTCGTGCCTGGTTATTTTTTGGGGTCGCAGTGGGGCGCACATGCCGACGAAATTAAAATATTGTAATTAGGAAGAGAGTTGGACGGGATATTATCGCGGCGTAGCAATCGAGATGAGCCGAGCTTCCTCCGTTTAACGTTTCGTTGAGCCAGCCACGATGCTCAAGCATATGTTGTCCGAACAATTACCGCACGTAAAACTGAACATGAGAAACAATAGACTTATCTCAGCGCCCGATCCGAAACGTTTTCAACCACAGACTATATTCAAACCATTCTTCGTTTTTTGGACATGTATGGAATAGTACAACACGCAACACAATCACAAATAACATAATACAATGCACGATTGTTTTTTGTGGAGTAAAGTGATGTAATAGAATAGAGTTTAACCTTGGGAGAAAAAGGTATAGAGAGAGATGGAAGTTGTGAAATAGAAAAATTGAGGAATTTCTAAAACGAAATTTTGCGACTGCTAAAATGTTCTAAACATGAAGAACTGAAATGTTTCCAAATTTGATTATTATAAGAAATATTTCTAACTCAAATCATGCGCTTCGTAATTTCATTTCTCTTATCCTCTCGTTTTCAGTTCTGAAGATGATGAACTGGTTTTGTCTTAATCTTCTCGAACGAATCGGGTGCAAATAAAAATGGAAAAGAAGTCTGCTACCGAGAACGTACCGCATATATGTATTCCTGCCCACGTTTTAAATTTATTCTACATCAAGAGACTGGCTTGATAGAATCAAAATTCGATTAAACATCTTAATATGATTGATTCAAAAATTTATTCGATACAATTTTTAAAATTCTATTTCAAAATTTATCTTTAATATCGTATCAATATGGTAATATCCATTTTATCAGACTTCCTCTTCATTGCATAAAATTCATTGCACTAAAATTGAAAAAAATCTAAAATCCTAAACCATTAATTAACCCCCAATTAAAAATCGTGATTACAGAAACATTAATTTAAGCATTAGCCGCACTATGCCTCTAATGAGAATAAGAAAGCACAATTTCTAATTGTAAGACCTTGCCAATTCTAGTTTAGATAAAATCTAAATTATCCATAAAATATCGTAAGCACCTAACGTTTTATTAACTTTTTTTGCGAGTAGCGTGATTGTGAATGAAGAGGTATAACGCGTGGCAGAAAGTCGAGTGGGGGGGTTTGAGGAAGCGAAGGTAAGGAAAAAAATCGAAGTGAGTAAGAGCGTATAATGTGTCCAAAAGGCACCTGCCTCCTTGGCGTCGCTATCTCTCGATCGACTGGTAGCTGAAGAAAGAGCTAGAGCCAAGTTAGGTCGATCTTATCTCCACTTTGAGACCAGCGGACCACTTATATCGTTAATTGCTCTCACTTCCGTTACCTTCTACGAGAGCGCCCCACTGCTTTTCTGCTTGTGCGTGTGCGAGCATGCCACTAATAAACCCTCACTGCTATAATTCGTTTCGTAAGTCAAAATATGGCCATTAACCTCGTTTTTACTTTCTTCGCTCATATCATGTATATATCAAAATATACAATTTTATGGACAAAGTTGCTTTTTGTAATTACTTATGTATTTTATGTCTCTTAAAATCTTTCGAAATCTTTTGAAATACCTTGAAACCTCCGCTGAGGTTCTTTAAAGTCCATTAAAGTCCATTTTTAAATCTCTTTTGAAATCACTTAAAAAATTGTGAACTGTTTCCAACTCTTTGAATTAGTATTTAAATTTTTTTCAAATCTTTGGAGTTCTTTTAAAAATCACTTGAAATTCCTTGAAATTTTTAAAACTTCTCCAATCTTTTGAATTTTTTTTAAATTCCTCGAAATCGAAGTTTATAAATTCTTCGGTTTTGAAGATTGATTGATGACTACAGTAATTATATACTTTTCCAAAAAAAGTATAAAGAAAGAATATGGAAATGTGTTGCTTTTAAAACCCTAATCGTTTCGTGTTTTACAAAAGTTTGTCCTTACATGCTAATTTCTATTCAAATTATAGTGTATCTTTATAATCGTACAAGGCCAAGACCATCTGTCATAATTGGAGGAGGAAAAGTATTCACTTAATTAAATGGCAACTATGCATGCATAATTTCATGTTTTACTTTTATGAGTAATTGAGCACCTCAGTTTCAATGTTTATCTTATGACATCCCGAAGCACGACTATAATTCGACCCTATATTCATTAACATTAAATTGTATACTTTGATCCTATTTAACTTCATTCTAACAAATAATTATCATCAAAATAATGTATCCTAACCGCTCTTTATTATCTTAATAATCTGCATTTATATGCAAATTATAAATGTCCTTCTTTCATAGCAAAATCATATATACGTATATGAGAGATGTCAATTAAAAAAATGAGCTATTTTACCTAAATTCATGAATTTCGAGATTTTTAGACCATTTAACAAATTCAATTTTTTCAAAATTCTATAACTTTTATGGTATTCTATAAGTTTTCCAGGTTAAGCAACGATTAGCTCGGCTATACTAGGATGGGTGCCGTCGTACTAGAATACTTTTAATGAATTGAAGAAACTAATACTTTTTCAAATACGAATTTTTCGTACTTTTACAGGTGTGTTGAATTAGAGGGAATCAATTTAAAAGTGTCAAGTGATTGACTCCTGGTTAGTTTGTTAGTTGGAACGGTAGCAAAACCAACAGGAACCAAAACGGATGGATGAACAGGAAGCGGGGGCAGTGTCCCTCTTACTTTTGTTCCAACGATCCGCCGTTGGCTCTTTTATTGTTACTAGTTTCAGGATGTTGAAGCCTGGCAAAAGCTCGATTTGACCGTGGGTTAACCACATCCTTTCGTATATTCCTCGTCACCCTTTCCCCTCTCTTCCTCCAATTCTTTTCTTCTTCGGTTTCCATCAGCCGAATCTTCGACATCCTGAAAGGATATCGACTATTCAACCATTTTTCGGAAGTCAATCCGCACTTCCGTTCCGATCACGGATTTTTAAATCCCGTCCAAACTATTTATTCGTTTAACTTTCTTTTAAAAACTCGTTCAATCCCCAAAAGAACGGCGCCCAACAGCCAGAGAAAAAAACCAATTTACAGAATTTAACTTTTCGATGGATCTCTCCAAATGTAAGTAATTGTTGTTTTTCAGAGGAAATTAGGTGACACGTATTTGTCCGATTTTAGGAAAATCATCTTTTCGACGAACTTATGAGTATTTTAATTTTGTAGTGAGTTTTTTTCAAAAAGACAAATTTTTTTTTTTAAGCCTCTATAACTTTTAATCCAATTTAGGTAGTTAAGAAAAAAAAGGAGACAGCAGGCCCTTAACAATGGAATTATATTTCATAATTGACATACTTACAATAAAAAATTAATTCTCTCGATTTGGTGAAGTACCTCGAGGCTCTTGAGTGCGTTTCGGTTGGTTGCTTTCGCCACTGGAAAATCGTTAGTGCTCTCACTGGCCGACCACTAATGGGGCCCAAATTAATTTCTCGTAATTGGGGGTACCCGGGCTACTCGTTTTACCCTAATAGGAATAAAATAACCCCTTCCATCATAATTGCACTGGCCCCGGCGGAAATAAGCAAATACGATTAAGTCTCGAGTTTGCCTGTCATGGTTCGCATTCACCTTTGAAGGGCCGATGCGATGGCTGCCTGCTTGCGTGAAAATTCGATGAAGAGGCTTAAGACTCCACCGTGAAACGCGAATCTCTTCACTTCGTCTTCTTCAGCTTGTCGATTTAATCGCGAATCGAGCGTGAACCCCATAAATTATCCAAGAAACAATTTTTTAGCTTGCTCTTCTACTTCTTGAGCCAAATCAATTTTTAAGCGCACATCAAAGAACCAACTGGAATCAATCTTTCAACCTAGAAATTAATAATTAATTACTTATTATGATTTATAATTTATAATTATGAATTAATAGTTGAGTTGAGGGTAGTGAGGAATATAAGAACGAGTAATTCGTAAATTTAGTATAATATATTTTCCATATAATAATTTTTGCTATACAGACATTATGTTACAAAGCACGATTTACTATAACCTTCATGCTGCGAGACTTAAATACCAATCGAACTGGCATCAAGGCGATAGATCTTAAAAATACCACCTTTTGCACGGTGATTTCGCCCTTTTATAATCCTATATCGCACCAGACTCGTGTTCGGTAAATTCTATAATTTTATACATTTATAATACTGGTATTTTATTATCGAACGCACCTCTCGATTGCTGCACGATCGACGCTATACATTTATCGCGGAAAAGGGCGAGAAACGGAAGGAAGGTTAAGAAATCTTTTTTTTTTCACCCGCGTTGCGAAAAACATCATTGCAGTACTTCACAAACTATACATTAAAAATAATTTAAAAAGGTAGAGGGAAAAGTAGAGTAAAAAAATATATTCAAAAATTAATATTGGAAAACTTGAATGATAAAGATTCTTGACGAAAAACGAGAGGTAATAGAACTAAATAACGAAGTAATCGAAATAAAATTCGAGTACTTGTTTTTAAGTACGATACAACAAAAAAAAAGTAACAAAGAAATGTATCATTTAAGGTACTGCATTTTTTGCCACCAGGGCTGAAATTTGTCTCGACGCTTTTACACAATTTGCGAGAGGTATATTCAAATCTGAAAAATACAATACTTTGAAATATTTTACTTCCGTTGGCCTCGACTTACACCCTAGAGATTAGAAATCTGTTTTTTTTATGACAGTACATGCATGATTTAATCGTTTTTTACACCTATCAAGCGAGCCTAAATTTTTCCTCCAAAGAATTTTACTTTTTATTACCTAGGGAGCAAAAAGTTTGACATCGCTGGTAAATAAAGAGTTCACGTAGAATTCTTTGGAATTTCTTAATATTCACCATGAAATCTATGGAGTTCAAGTAAAATTCTTCTTGTTGATCAGAAACCATGCCTGTGTTCCAAAAAACGGCTGAAATCATGCACATGTTAGAAAAAATATCATATTTACCACAGGGGAGGGACTGTTTGCGATCGTCTATTTTTTCAATAATCGTCCTAAAAAGTCTGTATTCTCCCCTTTGGTGCATAATATACTGTTACACCTTTATACGATTTTATGTATACTCTTTGCTTCTCAGTGTGCATTTATCTTCTTATTTACATTCTTAAAAATCTTATCCTATGCTATTGTAATAGTACAATGAGCGCTGCGATAAAAAATCGAGCTTTTTATTTATTCTTTTATTTACAAGGTTGCACAATAGCATCGCTTCGCGATTACTTTAAGTACTTCGCATGATTTTATCAAGTGCCTTTCATTAATTTCCGTAACATTATTCATTTTCGTAGCATTATTTATTTCTGGCTTTCGAGACTCAAAAATATTCTGCAAACCCTCCAAATCCATTTTTATTTTTGTATTTTAAGGAATGTTTAATTCAAGCAAATTAATACATTTTAACAAAGGGCTAATTGTAAAAATATTAACATAACTGGATTTGCTTGAAATACAACTTTCTCCTTTGAATACAATTTTCAGTTTTTATTAGTTTTTTAAGTGCAAATTAGGTTTGATAATTATAATGTATAATTTGAATTTTTATGTAACAAAGCAACCATCATTTCGAGTCCTTTGAAGCAGATCCCATCCCGAGGCTGTGAGACTAATGTTATATTAATTGCGGATTTGCGTTTGCTCTCGATGAGCCCGGACCTTATACAAAGACCCAGTCCACTTTTTATCAATTCGCAGGACTCGAAAGTGACTTCTTGTTCGCCTGATTCTTTTTAATTGGCCAAAAAAGGCATACTTAATCAAAATTTAAGGTGATAAAAAGAAAGGAGGATACAAACTGATTTCAGGGAAGATTAAAAACTTCCTTTCGTTAATAAATTTATAAAATTATCTGTAGATCAAATGGACTGAATGTTTTGCAGAAGATGCATATGAATCTTTATTGTATCGTTTCGAACTTTGGTATTCCTTCCAGTTTCTACAATCTGTTAAATCCAAATCTAGGATCCAAATCAATCTCTCATTCATTTCTTTTTGGGGACCTTTTTGGAAGTACACCCTTTATTTTTTATTAATTATTAATTCATCTCCACATTCTGAATCGAACGATAGATCCTAGACATCATTTATACTTTCTTCATCACTTTCTGCTTTTATACTAGTTGGTGTGTCTTCCCTAGGAGGTGGAGTTCTTTCGAGACTCTTACTCCTGTCTCTGGGAATGACGGATCTCTCCAGGTTTTCTCTCTCCCTGGGGTCCATCATTTCAGGATTGTCTCTGTAGAAGCTGCTCAAGGTGGAGAGACTCGAACTTGCTGCAAGGGAACCAAGAGGTGTGCTGGGACCAGCCAGCATCATCGGAGATGGGTAAATTCTGTAGGGAAGAGGTTTTTGTAGGGTGACTGCAGCAGTTGCTGCTTGGCGATAAAAGAGATCACTCTGGTGATGGGCTGCTGCACCAGGATATGGCCAGTAGGATCCGGCGGCGGGATGTGCTGGAACTCCAGCTGCACTGCTCGCATAAAGTCTCTGGAAAGCTGCATAGTTACCTGCTTCAGCGAAAATCTCGTAGCTTACTATTGTTTGTCTCTTCCACTTTGTCCTGGAATCAGAAAAGGAATGTTTCATGATTTAAAAGATGTAGAACTTTGAGATAATGATTATGTTATATTTTGATACTAAATTAGTTAGTATCAATTTCTTATCCATAAATGGTCAAGCCTTTATCTCGATATCATGAAATTTCGAGAGATTTAAAAAGATTTCAAGGAGTTTTACGAAGTTTCAAAGAATTTTATTCAATTAGTCAACACAGTAAAAAAGAGACCTTAAAATTCTTACACCTTAACATTTTTTTGGACTTAAATTCAGAGATGAACCTAAATTAAGTAAAAATTTATCTAGATTAAAGCAAACTTTTTCTGAATTTAAGTAAACGTATGATTAAAATCTGGAATTCAGATACATATTGCACTTAAGTCCAAAAACATTTTAAAATTTAACAATTTTAAGGTTTGTTTTTTACTGTGAAATTCTTAGTAATTCAGATTAAGAGAGTAAGTTTTTTATAGTTGATTCTACAAATTTAACGTTTCAGTGACACAATAAATTGCTCTAATTTCGAAAATCACATGTTCCCACACTTATTGTTAATCAAATACAAACTATTCACAGAAAAAAAGTCTAGTTTCTGTTACAGACTTAATTTAAGTTACCTTAATTTAAGTCCCCTTTTAAACTTAACGCTAGATTTAAGCCCATCTTAGTCTTAAAACGAGACCGTTTTAGTCTTACAACAAGACTTTACGGTCTTGTTTTTAGACTAAGATGAGCTCAAATCTAGCGTTGTCTAAAAAGGGACTTAAATTAAGGTAATTTAAATTAAGCCTGTAACATAAACTAGACTTTTTTTGTGTTATTTATAGAATTAAAAATATTTTGTTCACCGGATATTCTAACTGAAATCCTTAGCAACATTCGCAACATTTATCATAAGCGTACAAGTCCAATTGATGGAGGTTACCAATGGATGCAGATTAACGATTATATCTGAAAATCGGATGATAATTTAGAACCCCAGAAGAAGGAGGTGGCTAAAAGATCGCAACTTTATATAGGACGCGAAAATTAATTCACACGATATCAAGAAGCATCAGCATAACTCGCACCTTTTGGAGGTCGGTAACGAAAGGTTATAATTTAAGAGATATTATTCAAGAGCTCTATATAGAGGATTATATTAGTCCGCCTAATGTTAAGGCACCCTCTCACCAATCGCTCTTGAAAGATCACTCTCTCCTTCTCTGACTTCATGAGTGATCTATTTCTCTCCCTCTCGCTAGTCACACTAGGCACACTAGTGCAAGGGTGCCCGTAAAGCAAGGGGCGGGTGTATGCGTGGCATGATACGCGATGATTAGGCACTGAACTCCACGGGCTATTTGTTAGTATAATAAGCCCCGCAGTGTGGCCAACGTAACCACTTGGCGGCACGCCACCCCGTTTTAGCGTAATTGTCCCAGATCGGGATTTACATACATGAAGAGGAGAGAGAAAGAGTAAGGAGGGATCCGATAGAGGGTGGTTTACAGAAGGAGAATAAGAGAATGGCAGAGTAAGAGAGAGAGAGAGAAGGAAATTACTTGAAATCGTACGTGATTCCTCATGGCCTCGCGAATCGTGCAATTGTTATGCTAAGAGCAACTCATTCTTTCAGGAAAGGGGTTCTGATTCGATCCCTATCTATCTTGCCCCTTTTCTAACTTCTACGATTGGCCAGCAGTAAGTTCTTCCGGCAATCTAGAATAATATGCAAACAGAACATATATACATTTATTGATGTCGACCTATATGAGATAATGCGAGCAAGGCACTTTTTTAATACAATTACAGAGCTGAGAAATTAAAATAAAATAAAATACAACTATAAAATAGCTGGGAACAGATAATTGATGGGTTCTAACCGGGGCCAGATCTGATTGGCAAGTCGGACCATCATTATTTTCCATAATAAGGATGCTAAATATTTAAAAAGCAGTGAATTCAATAGTATGCTACACTCTTTGAATTGTAGTGATTCTCCAACGGTAGATTTAAGTTTAGGGGATCAGATTTGTCGAATGTGGGCCACTGGATGCTCTCGTACGTCGGGCTCGCCCTTTTGTGACTCCAAGGGTAGTAAAATCGTTCATGAATTTTAAACAGGCCGCTCTCTGAATCGAGCCACGATCATTTCTCATTTTTCGTCGACGTGCAAGAGCGAAAAAGAATGAATGCGAGAAGGACTGCAGAACGTGAACGACGATGCACTGAAACCGTCCGGCCGATTATATGATGAGTAACGTTTTTTAATACCCCTTTCGTCCTTCGCCCCGTGACAGTCATTTCGAGTGCAACCACTCTAAAACACCCTTAATTGCCATGTTCGCTCTTTGTGAGTCGCACGATTGATTTATGGCCTTGGGGGTAGCTTCTGAGAGTCAAGAATAAAGGGAGAAGAACCTGAAGACAACAAGGACTTTTAGAAGGAGAGAGTTTAGAAAAATTGATATAATTCTACATTTAGGACTCTTTTTCCAAAGGACAATTTTTACTGATGAAACGAGAGTCCTTTTAAAGTTGGAAAAGTACCTAAAAATTAAATAAGACAAATATAGGGTTAGAGAAAATATAAATATAGGGTTAGGGGAACTAATGCATTTATAATGGCGGTTCTGACTGCGGTTAGAGTCCGTGCGACACTTAATGCCTGCCGGTTGTATAATAATAATGATAGAAGGGAGACATATTTTCGTGTTATTATTTGCCTCGCTGCGTAAGGGACACCCTAACAATATACACATGTTGAAGCATTAACGAAAAACGTTTAGACCAGAAAGTAAATAAAACTATCAGATATTTTTTTTGAGCAATAAATAATGAAATGACCTTGTCTTGGACGTCGTTACTAATAAGGCAGCACTTAGCTTCTATGGTTTATCTCTACTTCAGAAGCACACACTTATCATCGAATGTCTTCCTTATCCGTACACGACAAGGTAATTGTTATGGCATGTACTCACACTCGTTATCGTTTCTTGCCAATTAGTCTCCTTCCTTCTATTCCAATCCATGCGACCTCGAGAAAAACATGAAATTGCCCATGCACTTCATACGTGATACGAGTCACTTCTTGTATACTTATTGCAATGGGAGATTGCAATAAGGTGACCATATAGAACTCGATTATTTTTTAACCAAGCATATCACGAAGAGGCGTCTTGGGGACTTACAAACGATCCGTTACAATGCACTTAGACGTGCAACAGCGTGGGAAGAAGAAGCACCTTCTTCCGCCTAGAAAATCCCGGAACGAGCATTCTCACGGTTATAATATCATAACGCGAATGTCCTTTCACTCAAAACACTATACCTATAACTCTAACGATCTCAATGATGAATGTCAAAGCATTAGTCTCTCTTTTTTTTCTTCCGGTAAATTAAATTGGTCTACAATTCACCTAGTTGTGATTCATGCAATCTTGGGACCTGTTTCCCGACAAATGAATTATTGAATTAGTAACTTTTTACTAAACTAGCAAACCAACACGCGTGCTACGCGCACGATTAATTATTTTATTTCGTACAACTTCAAGTCATTCAAAAACCAATGAAATTTCGCTGATTCAAATTTAGAGAGCAGGTTTTGAAAAAACAATGTATGCGAGATTTTGGGGACATTTCGTTACATCACTTTTTTTAGTGAGGAATTTTAAGACGTTTCTAGGAATTTTAAGGGATTTTGACAATTTTCAGGTGATTTTTACGAAATTCTAAAGATTTTTAGGATTTTTAAAAGCTTTCGTAGAATTTTAAGGATTTCATGGAATTTAAAGAGATTTCTAATAATTTTATTCGATTTTAAAGGACGTAAAGCGACTTTAGATGTTAATGTAGAATTTTAATTAATTTCAAGAAGTTTCTAGGAATTTTAAAAGATTTTCACAAATTTTAACGGATTTCAAGAGATTTTTATGACTTATAAAATATTTTATGGGATTTACAGGATTTTAAAGTTTGTCAGAAATTTTTAAGAATTCTAAGAGATTTTAAGGTATTTTAAATCTTGTCGTGAAATTTCGAGGAATTTTAAGAGGTTTCAAAAGGTTTCTAGTTTTAGTTCTAGATTTTCAAATGATTTTTACGAAATTTAAAAGATTTTTAGGATTTTAAAAAATTTCGTAGAATTTTAAGAGATTTTTAATTTCGTAGAGTTTCGAGAAATTTTAAGGAATTTTGAAGGATATAAAGAGATTTTATATGTTATTGTAGTATTTTAAGGAATGTCAAGAAATTTCCACGAGATTTCACGGATTTCAAGAGATTTTTATAAGTTTTAAAATATTTTATGGGATTTAAAGGCAGACTTTAAAGTTTATCAACTAATTTTATTGGGGGATTTTCAAGACATTTCGTTACACTATTTTTTTAAGATATAGGATTATAGTAAACGTCTTCGCACTATTTGAATTAGTAAGAAAGTACTATTAATTAGTAAGATTTAATTAATTCAGATTGAGAGAGTAAGATGTAATTACCCTCATCCACGTCTTTATACTTGCAATGTACATTGTACATCTTTACTTGTAATGTACGTCTTTACTCTTGTGATTGATTGCTTCGCTAAGTGCGCACGCAAGTAGGTATTTATGTATTCATAACACATGCGGATTACGCGAGACTCGAATGCGATTTTTAGCAAAGGCTCTGGCAGTCATGAAAGGGCAGCGTCGTTAACGAGGAAATGGTACAGAATGAGTAGGCAGATGTAAGATAATACTTTGAGTAATGTGCATTCTTAGTACCAATTGCTTTCCCATATTTTTCCCCTTCCGATATGAAATATTTCATATTCTCATTAACGTGAATGATAATGTGTGATTATTCATTTTTAATTACCTAACACTTCTTTCGGTTGCCTTGTCGAGCAGACTGGCTGATGATGTGTAGCATCATGTGAAAAATTTGGGAAGACGTATAAGGGCTTTATGCGCAAGAAAAGTGAGAAGATCGCAAGCCTGGGGACATGACTCGTAATTGTAGAGTATTATGCGCGCGGTAGCGCGCTGGTTTCCAACGACTCGCCTTTTTTTCTTCTTCAAGGAACCCTTACTTGCACCTTTTCGTGCACCCGATTAAACCCCGAGGCTGAATCAGTTAACCCATTAATCGATGAGCTCCCTGAGTTTCACATGCTTACTTTTGGAACTTTCTTTACAAGTTGCGCAAAGCTAAAGGCAGTACAGCAATAATTATGAATGCATTCATTCACATCTCGATCACTAGAATTATTAGTGCGGCAAGCATAAACATAAAAGAGTAAAAGAGAAGTATTCAAAAACGCAAGTGAAAAGATAGAAACTTCAATGTGAAGGCACATCAAGTATATTATTATGGAATGAATTATAGTTAAGCTTTTTCTAATTATGGGAAAATTACAGTTAATATTTACCAAAGGCGCAAGTGCATCGGATAAACTCAGATTTTCATGGATATTGATGTGAGCACAATTAGGATAATAAATGAGTAAACGAACGATGCAAAGTAAATAAGCAAAAGAGGTGCATAACTGCATAATCTCTCTTTAATTATTTTTTCTCACCGCTGATGGAGATATCAAAATTTCAAACGGAAGTGCACCTATGCAGCCTTGCGGAAACAATAATCTTAATTACTCTGCATAGTCAACTTTGTTTGCACTTTGTTGTTAATCTTGATGCTCAGCATTTACAACCCTCTTCTTAATTTTATGTCTCGATTTATGTTGATAAACTTGGAATGTCAATGTTTTCTTTACACAAAGGAATATCTACTTTACCCAGAATCATCTTAAGATGATTCTGGGTAAAGTAGATAGAAGGAAAAAACCTTTTGTGAGATCGCGTGTTGGCCTTTCAAATATTAGTTTTTCCTCTTTTTCCGTGGCTTGAGTAAGGCTCGTTTGTGGTAATGAAGCATGAAGAAAGACCGTATAAGACAGCGGGTGCCGGTCGAGGCGTCAAATTAGAATTTTCCTCGCTTGGCGTACGCTAAATCTTTAGAAGCTTCGTTAAACACTCCTGGCTTTAAACAATGCCGAGCTAATTAGGAAATATAGAAGGAGAAGAGATCCGGAAAACGAGATCCAATAGGCGCCAGAAGATGACGATGTAAAAGCCTTTGCGAGTTAAAGGATGCCGAAGAAAAGGATCAGTGTTTCCTTTCAGAATCGACGAAAAGACCAATTAGCTTGACGAGTTTCGACCACCGGATGTCTCAGCTGCCTTTTATATAATGCTCCTTTTCTGTAGCTAAACGTTTCTTTAACCCTTAAAATCGATTTGACTCCTATATGAAAAAAGTGGGAAAAGAAACTACGAGATTTGAAAGTGCAAAATCCATTATAGAGATGATCAAGAAAGTTAATTATGCTTGAGAATTTTGAAAATTTTCCGAAGAATTAGTTTCGAAGGTGAGTAGGATATTGTTTTAGATTTTCGTTAATTAACTGTGAATGAGCACTTTTTTTTGTTTCTAGAGATAATTTCAGGGAAAGCGAATCGCTAATAAGAGTGAAGTATTTTATTTACAAATATGGATTATTCCAATTCCAATTGTAAGTAATTCCAATTTCCAATTTGAAAACATGACAAATATTTGGAATATTTAAAGTCTCGTAAATTGGGCTTAAACGAAACACTAATTCCCAAAGCGTATTTTCCTTCCCAAACCTCTCGTTTAACCGATATCTTTCGAGAAACCAGATAAAAGAAAGAACATGAAAAAATCGTGTTTCTTTGAAATAATCGAGTGAAAGGAACTGGACCCAACCAATTTGGGACGACACCTCCTTGAGTTTCAACTGTCCTCGGGCTCGGTCGCGAGGAAAGATATAAATCCGTCAGAGTGGCGCCCTAGGTGTGGCTCTGGCGCCCGGTTGAAAACGCGCCCAGTCACCCAAAGACGAATGTAACAAAACTTAAGCGGGCACTTAAGGAGTCTGCCCGCTAAAGCGTCACTAATTTTCCCTGGTTTTGCACCAGGTTCACCTTTTCTTTCGGGATCCCTTTCCGATCCTGAGAGTCACCACGCGCGCCTTCGTCACTGCCTCTTTCCTCCTTGCTACCCTAATTAATCAACGTCTCACCAAAAACAAAAAGAGCTTCGTCGGGGCACCGTTGATAAAGGTTTTTGCAATCCCTCACGATATTTTCTTACCGATTTAACGGATGGTCATGGGCTCCGAGTTCTCGATTATACCCGACCGAATAAGTGTCTGAACGATCTTCCATCATCGATCACAAATAAAATGTCGCGAAAGAGCCAGAACATCGATTGTCCGCTCAATGAAAATGATTTATTCAATTATAGACTTCGTAAAATCCACTGATGATTATGCTTCCAGCATTTTAAATAAAAATATGATGAAATTGTCAATTTTGAAATCAATGCTGAGATCATGGATTATTATGAAGGTTGTTAATATTAATCGAGAGGACATAAGAAATAAGATAATTATAGGATGTCGCTTCTTCGTAAATCATCACGAATTATTATTCTGAAAAGTGCCGATCAAGACATGTATTGTTATTACATCACCTGCACTCGAATAATTGACAATTTAATGAAATATTATGTTTAGAGTTTGTAAGAGAAGCACACCGACGTGGCGAACAAATGCTAACAAACGACTACCAATCGATTCTATTAAAGGAAATTTGAATATTTTATAGTTAGGGTGCCAAATTCACGACGGTGAGGATAAGTATAAAAAAGAGGAGCGTGTCTTCCGAGTATTTAGTAGAAAATTAGTTCAGCGGGCAATCTTTGTGTTTAACCACGTAAACAACGGCTTTGTTGATGCCGTGATTTCCATTTACAGATTCGGCACGGATGGTACAAAAGAGCCCGCCGATGATTGCGGGATGGCCCTTCGCCGTACTTTACAAAGTCATACCAGAAGATCAAAGCCTTCCTTCTCTCTCGCTCCTCGTCTAAATCACAAAACAAGGAGGCATCTTGCATCCTCCGTCCTACAACCTCCTCTATGCTCCGCCTCTTATCAGAGTCATGCCGCTAGATGCGGCAAAATAATAATAAGTGCCAGTTCTCAGAAAATCATACTTAATATCCATCTATATATGAAATCAATTTGTGACCTAGGCTTTAAGAGCTGAGGTAGCCATCCATAATCTAATTGATTTCGTCCAAAATAATCGATTGATATATCAATCGATTATTATTACTATTATTATTATTACCGTAATTGCGAATTTAGATATAGACTATTATTCTCCACAGGTGCTGATTGCAATAACATTTTCTGATTATATTTTTTAAAAGTAATGTAATTGAATAATGTAATTTACCTTCTGTTTTGGTACCACGTCTTCACTTGCGTATCCGTAAGTTGTAACTTGGCTGCTAATTCCATTCTATCTTGAACGCTAAGGTACTTCTGTCTTTCAAAACTCTTTTCTAGGGTTTGAAGTTGGTGGTCAGTGAATGCTGTTCGCGCTTTCCTCTGTTTCTTACTTTGAGAACTCAGAGAATTCGAGGGTCCCTTTGGGTCATCCTCTTTACCACCTAGAACAAAACAGTTGAAAACATCATTAAAATTTGGAAGAAGGCTATGAATTCTAACAAGTATTCCCTATTATTACAGGGAATTAGTTATATTATTAATTATTATGCAGTAACATCTGCTATTTACTTTTGTCCAATTGAATCCTTGTAACTTGAAAAACCTAATAACTATAAATTCGCCTACGATGATAGTGGCTAATTGTAATTCCGCAGAGATCGTGGCACATAACGCGTAAAGTTGAGATGCAGAATGAGCAATGGGCGTCGGGTAATAAAGGGGAGGTTGGGTTGAAGCTTGCAAAAAACAAACTCTTAAATTGCGGAATTGAATGGAACCTCGGTGACTGGTCTTCCTGATCAGCATTACGAACGATTCGCGTCCCCGGGTTCCTTTTGTTTCGAGCTCGAATCGATGCGGTGGAGTGGAGGTTTTTGCGCGATTCTATATGGCGATCAGCCGCCGGCAGCCTTCCGCTCTGATCCTTTTGTTCTCAGTGGTTACGCGCACCCGAGACGTGATTGGCTGCCTCGCGATTGGACCACGCAGTCGCGTCGAGACACCACAAATTATCCCCCGCAGAAGCTACTCCAGAGGGTGGGAATCTCCGAGGAAACCGATTACACCACCTGCACTTGTGAATCTGCGCCTGCCTCCCAAAGTACTGCAGCTCCTCTTGTTCCTTCCATCGTTTCTATGTTCACGCTGTCCTTCATTTTATACACCTATCGCTTCCAAAGAATCAATCATTTCTGAAGATGTTACTCCATTTCAGCCAGAAAAATTGTACTGTATTGTATTGCATTTTACAGTTTTTTTTTTTTTTTATATTAAAGTGTAAAATTTTGTATCCGCGAGTCAAGATTGTTTTTAAAATGATATTGCTTTTGAAGCAAAAATCAATTAAATCGTGAAAATATTACAATACAAGCTTAGACGAAGACTTTAAAATAGATTAACAGAATTATACACCGAATTATTTATATATTTTGAAATATTTTTAATTGTAAAACATGAAATGTAAAATTTGAAATGTGTAGCATTGAAGTTGTAGGAATAATTGTAAAACTTCCCCTAAATTTCGGTCGGATCCCAGGTTGATATGCAATCTGACTCGATTAACTTCGGTACTGAACAAGATGCACTTTAAGAAGATCCCGAGAGAGATGTTTTCGCATGGGAATCCAACCCCATCCTCTGAACTCTATCTCTAAAAGTATCTAAAGGCCCGTTGTCGCAAGCTCATCGATTGGAACAGGCGGGTGGTCTGGGACGATGGGGCTTCCGAGTTGCTTGGAAGGGGTGGATAAAATAGGAAGGAAGGGGTAAGGGGTATGTAGTGGAAGTTGCAAGGGGGCAGAAAGCTCCGGGATTGAGTTAACCCAGCCAAAAGCGCGGCTCTTAGCCCCCGTTTGATCGGCCAGATTCGCTTGAACGGTCCATCTCGCGACGCCATCTTGAAAGATGGCTGCCTAGCGATCCCTCAGGAACACTGTGGAATCCACGAAGTGGAGTTAGATAAAAAAGAGGGAAAAAGAGAGAAGAGTTTGAGGATGGAAAAGGGGGTAAGTTCTACGCGGAGGTCGGAAAACTAAATTTACTATGTGATACACTTAGAGGAGTCCCGCTGACGGAGTTTCTCTTTTTGAGACACTTTCAAGACGTTAGGCAGAACTTTTTCTCGAGTTTTCCACCGACCCAGGAGTAACTCGAGAACCTCCATCTCACCCCTTGGCCAATCCTTACCACCCCTTTTACGGTTCACGTTTTCCGCGTTCTTCGCTTTTCCTCCAGGGACTTTTGTACCAGATAGAAATGCACGCATGTGGAAGTATAGTTTAAGCTACAGAGCTTTTTATTTTTGTGTTTTAAATTTGGGGAGAACATAAAAATCGGTTGGGGTTTATTCGGTTGCGGAAAAGTGGAATCCTTTCGAGCGAATCAATGAATTTTACTGAATTGAATTCTCATGAAATTAACAGGATATTCAATTGCAGATTACTTTCTAAAAAGAATTTTATGCAAGTTATGCATTGTCATGTAATTTTTAAAATGTGTAAATGATGTAAATGTGTTATTGGAGTTTATATCATCTGTAAGTGAAATACACTTAACGGATGCAAAATGGGGAAACAATGGCATCAATAAATGCTGTTTCTTCTTTACAGACACTTTTCTTGAGACAATCGCGCCGATTCGTGGGGTATAATATAGGAATATAGGGGAATAGAGCAATAAGCTAATAAAATTGTGTATTCACAATAGAAAAATAGGATTTGGGCTGGGGATGCAGAGAGAGATAAAGGGAGATTCCACGGTCCCATCTCCGTTAGCCATAAAAGCAAAGCAACGCTTTGCGAAAGTTTTATATTTTCATTTTTATGATCTACCACAGGACCTCCTCTTTTTCTCCTGTAAAGTGACATCCGCTCTAACTGAGAACTCTGGGGGACAACGTTTGACGACAAGCTCACGGACGGCCATGCTGGCACTAATTGCAGCGGCGCATAATTGCTTGATAAACATCCTGTTAATCACACTTTTATGTGGCTGTACATTGTACATCAAATGCACGCGAGAGGGCCACGGATGACGGTGTGGAACAATTTTCTTTGGTGCATTATTTACGTTATCTGCATCCGTCGGCTATTTTGCTCAGCCATATATAATTGATGCTATGTCATTAGAAATTGAGTTCAAAGTGAAAGAATTCGAGGATGATCAAATGTGATTTTGTGCCGAAAGAGTTATTTTTAGATATCTATCCCATAACTTCAGTTTCATCAACATTTGGGGAACGGATACATTCTTTCTATGAACCTAATGAAACCTTTGAAATTCCTGTGAAATCCAATGAAATAATTTGAAAACCCGTCAAGTTTCTAAAAATTCTATGAAATCTCGTGAATTTCTTTAAAATACCATAAAATTATATACTCAAAATTCCATGAAAACTCTTGAAATATAAAATCTTTCTATTGCCTTAACCCGTGTAGAAATTTTTCTGTGGCCCTGGTCGGGCCCAGATCGGGAACCTTTGGCCCCGTTCGAGTCCAGATCGGGAAGTTTCGTTAAATAATAAAATGTAAAATTTAAAATATAAAATTTGAAATGTTCACATTAAATAATTGTATTAAATTAAATATGGTAAAGTAAACATAAAACAAACCACTACTTTTTAAAATCTCATAAATAAATACGCGGATGAAATATTCGTCATTAAATACCAGTGCTGGAAGTTTCTTTATTAACCCGAAAGACTCACGCACGCCACGCACCTTCTTGCCATCTACGTGCTGACATCGCAAGAAAAATCACGACACGAAACAATTTGAGACGTATGTAAAGTTGTAATCGCTGAAATGTATACATTGTATATGTATATTTGTATATGTATATTTGTATATGTATATTTGTATATGTATATTTGTATGTTAAGCATTAAACGTGTATTTGTATTTAATCAATTTGATTGCTTATCGAACCAACAAACCTTGCTTGGTTATTTTATCTGCAAAATATTTTCGTAATGTTTTGCAATCACATATCAGGATGACAAAATGATGCACATTTTTCGAACGCGAGGATCTCTCTTCCGTTTACTCACGAAATTAAAGTGTTGCATTCTTTAATAAGTATTTTTAGTTCCTTAATTAGGGATACTTTTTTCTTAATTCAAATTTATGGAATTAATATTAGATTTTAGTAGTGATGCATAATGAGAAAATATACGAGACAAAAATTAATTTACTTGAAACATGATCGGATGAACAAAAACTTGATAGAAAACGAGAATCTCGTTTTCCATCAAGATAAAAGGAGACGAGAATTCGCGATCAATTTTTTTTAATGTGGATTCTTGATGTACTTTATGTTTTTAATGCATCTAGATATGTTTGGAACAAGCCTTGTTTTTTTCTCGTATGTGCCGTATTATGCCAAGATTCTCCACGTATTGTGTGTAAAGGCAACCCCAGTGGGGTAGAATCTGACCCCTGCGTATTGTGTTACTGTGTCGTCACCTCTGGGGGAAAAAACACCGAGGATAATGTTATGGTCCAACATTTCATTCCCAACCACTTGAATCTTGACATTTCACCCCAAGATTGTAAGCATGAAGCCCCATCGAATCTTAATAGATTTCTAACATATACATACGATATATCAAATAGACTTCTCATTACGATGCAATAGCGCATCTATATCTATGCAATAACATCTCTTTATGAAATTTTATTTAAATTACGCTGTATGCACTGAAATCGGATCTACCATTTGCATCTTACTAATTTAAATTCTTGATTGAGGTTCTCTTCGAATTGAAAGAGGTGTCAGTTTTCAGTGGCGAATGTTATAATAATTGTGAAGGTGTTCTCGTGCCTCTTGCCGAGCAAGTTACTCACTTGAGAGGGAACTTTATAGGGAAAAATTCAATGGCGAGTCACTGTCATATCGAATTATGCGTACCTAAGGTTTCGCAGAGTGCGTACACGCGCAATTCTCAAATTTCACGTAGCATTCCTTGCCGTCAGCGAGTGAAAATGAGAATGCGAATGCGAACTTTGCTAACAGGTACGCAACTTCGTCTGTCACTCCAGACTTAAATCGTCCGATTTCATAATCAACTGATAACTGACAATTTTATTTTCAATTCGGATCTTAAATCAATATCAATATCTTTAATTTATGATCAAATTTTCAGTCACGCGATTAATCCTCATAAAAATCTCCTTCATTATAAAGAATCAAATTTGAGAGAGAAATGAAAGTATTAATCTCATATATGCAAAAAATATTTGTGAGTAAGACAGTTTTTGGATATAACTGTAATATGCAACATGTAACGCGTCACATAAAAAATTGATAAGTGATGTACATAAAATAGAGAAGGTAAGTCAATTGATCTGCATAACCACAAAACATGAATTTCCCATTTTGATTATTCAGCAATCAACATGATTGAGGAACATTAGGAAGTTAGGCATCGGAGAAACCTCACCTGGATAACTTAATGCGTACGCAAATGCATATGAGGTGCGTGAAACGTGGAATGCCCTGAAATTGTCTTTCGCCACACTCACTGGTCTGACTGTTATGGAGTTACTCGCGATTACGAAGGCAATTTGTCACTTGCGCCATCGTTTCTTTGAACATCAAGTCTATTAAGGTCACAATTCACAATTCATAATCTGATTTACGCATAGGGGGAAAATTGCTCTTTCCCTAAAAAAAGAGGAATGAATTCTATATCGACAAATAATCAGAGTTCTATCATCAAATAATGGACATAAATATTTAAGGTAAATTGTTTCGGTTATATTAGGCAAAGTGATAGTGGTATACATAATACCTTAAGGTAAGTTGCAAGACTGCCCTTAAGATATATAGAGACCAATTTGGTCACGCAAAAGTCGTGTTAGCGGATTGCCAAGTGGCCCATCACATAAAGAGTTTTGTGGCTTTACAATGTTTCACGTCGTGTGCCCAATTTCGCATTTGGACTAATCTAGCTGGAAGTTAAAAGATAGAAAGAGACATTTTTTTAGAGAAACAATTAATACATTCTATCTTTGAGTCAATCCGAACTCAATATTATTTCTTCTGTGTCGTAAACCTGAGCTGCTATAGATGATCCGATGCAGGCTTTTGTAACACTAAACGTTGTTCAAAGTATATTATTTTACGTCCAGAATAAAATATTCACAGATACTTTACTTCTTCATTCCTTTTTAAACTAGTCTCTCAAGATGTTATTAAATTTAAAAAATGCACAACATGAGTAAATATAAAGTCCAATTATATTTTAGAACGACATTCGATGTTACTCAAGAGTAGATCATGCCTTTTTTGCACAATTTCTTGAACTATCTTTCTCTTTATTTATATAATTATCCAAGTTTTGATAAAAATCTTTGTAAAATGGGGCGGCTAAGTAGAATTTAATGACGGTTTAGTGGATCGATAAGAATCGCATGATTCGCTCGTTATTCTGATTCCATGATTTAGCGTATCGTGATTCATTCCGTGACTGCTTTTGTCTCACGGTAAATTTAAAACGAGCCTGATATCTAACTAGCCACCACTTTTTGAATAGAAGTAAAGTTTCAAAGCGAGGTCAGGCCTATAATTCAAGAATCCGTGCTCTCAACGAGGAGGTTAAGAGGCTTACTGCTTAGCCATCGTCGATCTTGTTACGCGAGCGTTGAAAACAAACCATACGAATCCCAACGACAGCCCCTACTATTGTATAAATGTATACAATGGAGAATACACCTTCGAAACCTTCGTGCAACCCTCTCTGCGTGTGTGCTTTCTGACATTTCGATCTCGCTAATCTCCTGCAAATTAACTTTGCTAAAGAGCATTTCCAGGACTGCACTCAACATTTTATCGCACGACAAACATTTACTCGACAATTTACTTCTTTTATCAAATATTTTAATTAGTACCTTTTGCTATATTTTATTTTCCAAAGCTCATCAGAGCTGGGCTAAGACAAATCTATGTTCGGGGATGATTCATTTTTCAACTCCCCCCCCATCTTACACAAAAGTGTTGAAAACACATCAAGATTAATTCAAAATAAATCCTAAGAGTTCGAGTTGAAAATATTTCAAAAGGAAAGGATCGAAAGGAAGTAAAAGAATGGCAATCTATTCGTACCGAAAAAAATTAGCTTTTTATACCGAAATTTCAGTACGCTCTGAAAAATATATTCGTGCAATAAAATGCATTTTTTTTGGCTCAGCAAAATCTACTATAGCAAACTGCAGCAAAATCTAGAAATATAATTGTAAATCCATATAAAATACACTTGGAAATTCACGTAAAATATCATGGATTGTCATGTGTATTTCTATACATATATTTGAATGTGGATTTCTAAATAGATTTCCAAATTAAATAGATTATTAAATCCAAATAGATTATTTTCATGTGGAATGTATTTGCACGTAGATCCTCGCGTGTATTTGCACATATATTTCCACGTGTTATATTTTTACATTTTTACACACAAAAATAACATTTTGTCACATCCTCTTAAAAAATAAAACCTAAACACTGAATATTGAAATCGCACCCTTTTCACGCCCAGAGGAATGCGTGATCTTGATAGAATCCAAATTGAAAAATTAATCTGTGAATGAGATCTGCCGGAAGATTGTGTTGTCAAAAAAGACAAAAAAAAATGAAGGTGACAGCCGACAGTTTGGGTTTCTGGCCTCGAAAGAGGTCTGCCGCATATACAATATATATATACATATATATGTATAGAGAGAGATGTATAGGTACAGTCTACACGTCAAACCCGAAAAATACAATTCTAATCCGCGTTGAAATCTAAACGGTTGCCAATCATTTCCGGTTCTCGGATTAGTCGCACGAAGTCAGTTGCATGCGAGAAGAGCCTCCGAGGCGTGAAACTTATTTGCAGGGTTCTTCCATAGTCCATAGCCATACCCGCCGACAATCATAATAGCAAGACTGCTTAAGCGGATTATACGCGTCGTTCTACTCGTACACGCGTCCAAAACGACCGGCTTCAATTCAAAACTGCGGATCGAGTTTTCACGCTTTTTGACTCCACACCGCTTTCGTGAATTGGAGATGAAACCGTTCGACTTTCTGAACGATACGAGTGACAGGATCGCCCTTTATGTGGACACTTTGATCTTTTCAAGTGAGATGAGAGGAAGTGCGAAAAAGGCAGAAAATCGTCATTGAAGTCAAGATTGAGACATTTTTTTCCCGCATTTTTAAAGAAATGTTTAAAGAAATTTGCATAATATTTTGAAGTACCTACATTAAATTAAGACAGACAAATCGTATTGGAATCCGAAACCTTGACAGTATGTTTCTGATATTAAATAATATAGGTATAATAATCGATATATAAAGCTGAATGTCTGTATGTATGTGTGTTCCGAATAGGCGTTTACACCCTTGAACCTATTGAAACCAAATTTTGTAGGACGCTATAAATTTATCTTAATGAGGACTTGTTAAAGATATTTTGAAAGTGCTTGTGATTTTTTTCATTTTTTTATATTTCAAGACATTTAGAATGATTTTAGAGGATTTCAAGATATTTTAAGTGATTAAAAGAATTTAATTTAAGAATTTTCAAGAGCTTTACTCCTTAAAGTTTCTTAAAATGACTCACATATAAATCTCTTCGAATCCTTTAATAATTCTTGAAATCTTGTGAAATTGCTTAAAATCCCGGACAACGCCGGGTAAATTTCTGCTACTATTGGAATAAAATTAAAACTGCATATACCATTTTTCAATCAGAATTCTTTTCAACTCCTTTAAATTCTTTGGATTTTTAAAGATATTATTACGAAGGCACAACTTGGTAAACAGAATCTATAACGCCCCTTTTAAAAATTTGGTTAATGATAAAACGCCATTCTTCTAAGTGAAGAAAAGTTATTTGTGGTCGTTCGATAAATTTAGTTGAGTAGAATGAAGGTCAGATCTATGATATGACAATTCCCTAAAATCAAATGGCCTTCAACCAGGAAACCTTCAGCCAACAAAATATCATTTACACCCACCACAAAGCACATACAACTCATTTTTCACTTTTTATTTCCCGACCCATTAGCTTTCCCCATGTTATTTTGGGGGAGGATAAAAGACAATCGCTTGTAATAATTTATAGCCGAAAGTAGCCTAACATCGACATTATCGACCGTGGCAATTATACATTGGCGACATTTCTCGTAATCGCCATAGAATTAATTCTTTATATATGACAACCGAGTGTACATGCAAACGCTTAGCCGCGCGGTTAACCATGGCTGATAACGGCAGCAGGTTGAAAGGGTATTATTAGGCCGAAAGGTACAGCTCTGATAGCAACTGACATGTATCGATTCAAGTATTACATATACGCATTTCCAGAAATGCTTCGCTGTATGTCTTGCGAGTTACGCAACGAAACATAACTCATTGCTCGACGAAAATCTTATCTGTTTATATATATAAAATTATACAATATATGTATATATATATTGTTGTATATACACGCAATGTATGTATACAAACATGCGTGACCCAATGCCAAGTTGAAATTCGGTTTCGGTTGTTAAACTCATCGCTCACGATTGCTAATGACAAAGAACTAATTAAAATTAGTTGGTCAACTCGTTCTACGATAATGAGTTATCAGCTTTCCAAATGAATTGGATTAGTTTCTTGTCGTCAGAGCAGCTTGTAATTATTTAAAATATATGGAGTTGAAAATCATATCACTCGAGGGGAAGGATAAAGAAACTCGTAATTAATCTACAGTAACTGATAAATCACCTTTCAATTAGAAACAAACTAATATTTCAAAACTATTCTTATCTTGGCAGAAAAATTGAAAAAAAAAAAACCTTTAGGAAGTTGATGAATCGAAAAGATGAACCTGATGGTGAAGATTATCATCTGAAAAATCAGAGATCTGAGGATGATGATATTAGTCCAACATTTGTAAACCCGATTGCGATAGACTTCCTGTATTAAGAATTTGCCTTAATAGCAGTGTTGGTGAATTTTTTTAAACAAGTGCTCTTAGGCAACCTTTCAGATCAACACTATTAGTGCCGAAAGCCTTTAATCATACTCGCCGAATCAAATGGACGTGTACACGCGTGTAACATTCAGCAGTTGGTATATTATCCCATTTCAGAAAATATAGGATGAACATACAGAGATATGTTTAAACTTAGGAGAGTTTGGAATATCTATATACACATATATCCACATTATATACAATACACATTGATAGATATGCGAATAGATGAGCCGTAGGCAAAGTGACAGGTAGACTAGAGAGATGAATGAAACAAATGAGGGTAGATAATTAAAGCGTTGGAGTGCCGAGCTCCAATTTGGGACCATTAAAATCCCTAAACGCTGTCCGACAGGGGCCTTCGGGCCGTTTATCTCCGAAAATATCTGATTCCCAGAGGACCGGTGCTGGTGCCGCGTCCACCCGACGGACTGGGACATCCGGTTCGTCGCTTACGCTCTAATAGTGTCCTTGACACATCATCAAGAGAGTGGGGTCAAAAAAACCTTAGTCATGAATCAGGTATCAAAAGGCAGTTATAATGTCGATTCTTTTTGAATTCGGATGAACTGATGACGAAAATGTAGACAGATTCGGGTAAAGGGGTTTAGAAATCAATTATAGAAAGGGAAAGACAGAGTTTAGGTTGTATTCTAACATCAATAAGTTTCGCTTATTTTTAAGTCGGGAAGCATGTTTTCTATCTGATTCAATTATATTGATGCAGAATGTAAGATATTCTTTAGCAAACTCAATTATCGGGATCATTGCTTATTAAATTTTTATTGTATGTTTTGGCATTTGAGTAGTTTTACTGTATCCACGAAATAGTTTAAAATTCGTATTTTAAACATGTGGAGATTTTGATTTAAAATGTGTGAACAACCTCAAAGTCATTTTGAAGGTTATTCTGGATTTGAATCAAATAGTAATTCGGGAAATATAATTGTTTCCATCCTCTGCTTGTTATAACAATATTCCAAAGATTGTATCTATGTCCTCTCGAATATGATAACAAAACAAACAACCACTCACCATTGGAAGACACAGAAACAGCATCATGATGACTTGCATCACTGTCCTCATCCAAATTGCTGTTGTTCAGCGAATTTCTCGATTGATGTCTGATGCTGAGGTCCCTCGGGGTCGAAAGTGGACTTCCCGGTGGTTCTTGACTCTGCACACTTGATGGGCTCGACGCTCCAGCAAGGATGTCAGTAATCATGAACCTTGACCTATGGGGCATCGTTGTAGAAGCATCCCCCAAGCTTCTATCCAAACTATTATTGTTATTCCTCGTATCTATACCATTCGAGAGTCTCTCCATTCCTCCATTCCTCTCGACCATGTTTTCTAATCGGTGAGTCTCAAGACTTGACATCCTGCTCAGATTTAAACCGTTGCTCGCCACAGTGATGCCACTCAAGGCAGCCACGTGGTGGTTCTGGCGATGATGATGGACCGTCATCACGGACGATGGTGATTCCGGGCTTCGCGCTCCTGCAGGTGCCTCTGTCGCCACCCCAGGACTCACTAAGTACCTGGGAGACAGAATCTTGCTGATCGTCACTTCAGGAAATGTGCTCTTTAATGCAAAAGTCTGATCGCAAACTTCTGGATCTGGTAAGTTTAGGAGTTTAAGGAGGGTTTTGGTTCTATATCATTCCTGATGATCATGAGATTCTGTCGATGTGTTTTAGGAGTCTAAAGGGAAGATTGGGAATGTTAAAAGAAACTATCAAATGGAAGTAGAAGTTTTCCAAGAGAGGAAACCGACTGGTGCCTTGGATAATTAAGAGGCCTTAATTGCTAATTGGCCACTTAACATAATTGGCTCGTGCACCAGCGCTTTTCACTTCGCTGGTCATTTCCGCTTTCGTTTTCTTGCAACACTACCTCCACTACCGAATGTCCTCGCACAAGATCCTTTCACGTAAAATTGCCAATGCACTACTAATCCTCAAAACACTTCAAATCCGATTTAAGAGTCTCACTTCCGAATCAAGAGTCACACTTCTGGATTTATCACTAATGAAACTTTAGGTTCCACGGAAAGCAATTGTAACAACACTTTATTTTGATTTTTCCTCAGCACGTGCACTGATTTCTTGCGCCGGTAACTCTTGCAGGTTGAACGAGTTCCAACGAGAGCGACCGATCGGCGAGAACCGTGTGCATCCCTGGTTTGAGCCACACTGAACATGAGAAACCGACACCAACAGAGTTGGGCGGCCATATCGAAGAACTGGCACGCCCAGAGCTGGTCCCCCTTTCAGGGAGAATAGGCCAATGAACGTTGAGACTTCCTAACTAGTGGACGAATCAGAAAATGGATAAGCTTCTCTCCCGTGGTGCGCGGGCTACGCCCAAGTAATTTGAAATGTGTTTCAGCAGTAATTCGATATAAAATTGTAGTTAATATCTTTCATTATAGTCGCTCTCCTGGCGGGTGGATAAGGGGGGTCGATGAGGGGAGGGGGGTATTCAGCTCTTACGCGACCGTCTCTCCAAGGGGCCAGAGGAAAGGGGGGTTGAAGGAAAAGAGGGGAAGGAAATTGTTGGAGGTGGAGATGGAGGTGGGCAGCAAGAGAGTCGCGTTTCTCTCCCCTGCGAATTAACGAATCCCGAAGTCATTCCTCCGAGTCGGTGGTTTTGCCCCACCATCTCCGATGGGTTTTGTTTCCTCTCGCTCGGAAACCTAATAGCCACGGAGTGACGGAGTCTTGCGACTAACATTAAGACGATCTGATACAATGTTGAGGATGCGCCAAAGTCGTGATTCGCACGATTGCGTTCTTATTACTGAAATTTTTTGTTTGGATTGCCGAGTTTCCAAAAGTTTATGGGAAGAGCCATAGGCGTAGGAATGTAATTTTTTTTTTTTTGGGGGGGGGTACATCTGATTCTGAAATTTTTTTTACACCTACCTCTCAATGTAACCGTGCTTTGTCAGTATTCATGTTATTCTGTATTTTCAGAAGATGGGGGGGGCAAAAAGTATACTTTGCCCTTTTTAGTAAAAACGTGGGGGCAAGTGCCCCCCCCCCGGTTCCTACGCCAATGGGAAGAGGTAGAGATTTATATTTTTATATGATCTTGAGATCTTTAGAAGTATAGCTTCTAAGTGTTTTATATTTTTTGGAAATTTCGGGCTATATAATTGTAGAAAACTTTGACGTGTCTAAATATTGATTAGGAATTGAAAGTCTCTTACAATTTTTTGAATTTTTTTAAATTGCTTGAAATCGGTTGAAATCTTTTTAAACCCCTTAAAATCTTTCTAAATTTCTTTTGAGATCTCTGGAAATCACTTGAATTCTTTAAAATTCTTTTGATTTCTTTTGAATTTTTCTTGAATCAAATTAATTCCGTTTTCTTCAAGTGGACACATAAATATAAATTATCAATAAAAAATAAACATATTGGGGGTTTGATTTCTTGTAATGAGCATTTTTTTTATAAATTTGTATTGTTGGTAAATTGTGAAGGGTCTCTTTTAGAGGCTTTAAACGTCACTCTACTTCTGTGTGATGCGCATGCGAGCGCTCCCGACTTACAGAGTTTAGCCGTTAACTTAACCGGCGTTTACCTTAATCTAAGATCAGCACGGCCTACCCGTACAGCGCCGTAATGTATGGCCGTATGAATATGCATTGGACACGGTACGAGGTATATGAGTGCGAGACCAGATCCCCTTTACGCGTGCACATACGACTTTTATGCACACAAACGACCCATGACTGTGTGTTTCCAGCACATCAGCCACGATTATGGGGCAAAATTACCTCCAATGTCACTGAAAAAATACTCATAAAATCAGTCTAAGCACTTCTTTTATATAAAAATCTCATTCCATAAGTACACTCATAAATTACTCTTAGATTCATTCATATAAGAAGAAAAAGTACACCTATTTACTATGAAAATTGGAATTCAAGTTATCTTCAAAAAATTGCATTCACTTGAAAATTCTTCAGTGACCTGTGAAGAGACTGCTAATCGCGTTAAAATATACTTAAAAAGCAGTATTTTCAATGACAATAGTCATGCAAAAAAAATTATGAAAATAAATAATCACTTTTTCGCGAAAGTTAATTGGAAATGACGGTTCATTAGAAGGCGATTAACTTTTCATTTCTCGACGCCTCTCTCATGTTTATTTGATGAACGAAGCGTTTCCACCTTCAGGTAACTCGCTCATTTTACACTATACGTACGTATAGAAATATTTGTACTTACATGCACTTATTGAGCAAAAAGAGACGTGCACTTGGCTTTTTACACGTTCAAACCATGTCACGCCTTGACGACCACATTATAGGCTCCGTTAATGTTTATTTTTACTCTCGCAACCATATACAGAACATGTTGTCTTTCTTCTGTAATTCAAAAGAGCCAAACATTACATTACATTTATCTCATTATGTTTACAAATATTGTAACTTTTTCCTTCACTTTTCATGTAATCATCCAGCCAGGCCCGAATTAAGAGAGTTTTGCAGGAGGGAGAAACAATAAATAATGGTCAAGTTACTATTATCAGGTTAATTATCGAAATATGCATTTACGCGTAAATGACATAAGTGCCATATGGGCTTTTCAAGCGACATGCGCCTTGTATATTTATGCATCCACCTATATATACATATATATAGTCCCAGAATTGCGGGCACCCTTAAATTAAATGATGTCACCACCCCTAATTTCTATCATTCTCCCATTCCTACTAACAGCACCGTAGATAATTCGATTTTGGCTATAGCAGCAGTCTTGTCAGTGCTGGAATAATTATTCTTCCTATCATTGGCTCATTGCAGACCTGCAGCTGTTACTTATATATTGTAAATTTGAAATTTTAGTTGATTTACAACTTTCTGAAATTATCAATGTAATTGTTCAAGAAATCCGAAAGTGAGGTATAAATTAGTATCGGTTTTTAATTTTTGCAAGTTTTGATAAGAGGTATGAGGAAATGAGTTTTTAGGACGTTTTGTTGAAACGAGGAATTCGAGACGCTAAAGTGGCTCTTAAGTCGGTTTTAAGGCGGTTGGTCGCTATCAATGCAAGTTGCCGGTAATGCAGGCTCTTAGATGTAACGCGATCTCTCTACTGATAGTAATTGCTACTGGAATTCCCCTTTCAATCTTCGAAAGCTTCTGTAGACGATTTCCAGAATTTCGAGAGCAATCGTCGAGTTTTATTCCGATCCAGAGGTATAAGAGCATTTCCTTTAATGTTCAATAGTTGAGAATGATTTGCATTCCTCATTCCAACAAAATTTATTTGAAGAGGAAACATAAATTAGTAAAAGTAGTGCAAACAGGTGTAAGAAATTTTTGTGGATCCCCCATTTTGCTTATCTGACTATGTTATCGCGACTTTGGAGTTCAGAAGTGCTTTTAAGACAAGAGCAGGAGTTGTTTAAGGAGAAGCCGAGAACCGGAAGTTGGGCGACGTTTTGCTCGCCCCAGGACAATGGCGAACTCGAGGAAGTAATTCGCGAGGGGACTTGGTCGTGTGCACTGTTTAGACGGTGTCGCTAAGACTCCTGAGCATTGTCTTGACAACTTAGCGGTTATTTTACACGCTGTTAGCTCGGTAAGCTAGTTCTGAGTTTACTGCTGTTTCTATGCTAATGAGTCTGTCACGGGTGCGAGATAGCAAAATCAGAAGTGAGATAGAGTTAGCAGGGAAAAGACGCCTATTATACACCAAAAATTAGTCTAAATAGAAACTTAAACTTTAAAATTAAGATATTTTAATAGAAAATTTTTTTAAATTATCATAAGCATAAATAATTAACAAAGGCTCGTGCATGACATTTCTAGTATAGGAGAAAAAGTATGATTGTTGAGAATAATTGAAATGACTTTTGATGGAGAGTTCTCTTGCTTATAAATATTTGTGCCAGAATTGCGGCAATTGTAGAATAAATAGGAGTAAATATATATAGTTGGCTGAGATTCCCATATTCCTGGCACCTCTTTCCACGTTAACGAGCGTAGACTGCGTTTCAAATCGATGCCGTTTTCTCTTGAGCCATTGCTATACGAACGACCGTGGCTCATTTATCTTTCGCTTTTATCAGCGATTACGGTCAGTTACAGTGTAACTATAACGTTCGTGTAACTAATGATACGTTTCATGCGATCGATCCTTTTGACCGCTCGAAAAGTATATACGTAAGTCGTAAAAATACCCACAAGTTCGACTTGAAATCAGACTTTCAGTCAATTACTCTTTCCTTATAAATATAGTCGAATATATGCTATTACCAATCGCAAGCAATGACTTATTTCCATGTTTTTTAGCTTTATTCATTTGTTTCTGCTTTAAATATACAATTTTATGAATTATTGAAGTTTTATGAATAATGTCTGAATTACAGACAATTTCCGTAAGGTTTTTGCAAGTCAATTAGCATAACGAGGCCAAATATACGTTATGGCATTTTTAACCGCGAAAGAACGAGTAGATGATCATAATGGAGTTACATAAATTCCTCAAATCGGCCAATTGTAGAGAAGCGTGTCCGGCTGTCAGATGATTATTATTACGATGTTGCGCTCTCTTGAAGTCATGAGAGCTTAATAGGCGGAAGGACGGAGAAGTAAGCACGTTCAAACATTCATGTAGTACTTATATATTGCACACATAGGCACCTCGTCTACCTGGTTACCTAAAAAGCGTTAAAAAGTCCCGGTCTGCGTTCATTTATGTATGTACTATGTGTATAATAAAACAAAACAAACAATATAAAACTCTATCTCAGATCATCATCTATCATTTAATATAGATTATAGACCATAATAATTTATGATACCTTCCGTTTTTTAATGCCTTTCATTATCTCAAATTATTTATTACACAACATTTTTTTTAAATCCCATAAAATCCCTGGAAATTCTTTATAATACCTCTAAAGCCTAAATCGTTAGGAATATCTTGAAATCTTACAAAAATTTAGCGATAATCCATTTTCTGCAACGCGAGATGTTGACAGAATATGTTTATTATAAGTGGTAAAATAGTGAAAGGAAGATGAGGAAAATAAAATTTGGAAGAAAAAGGATATAAGGGACGAGATTTATCGTGGAGATATACTTTCTAGTGGTCAGAGACCCATGAAAAATAACGAAAATTTAGTCGAGGGCCGGGCGCAAAGCGATTAAATCCATTATACAGTTTTATCAGCATGAGAAAGATCTAATAGCAGTCCCTCCCCTTCGTACTAATTCTCACCCCTCTGTTTAAACCACTCGTAGCGCATACGCCGCAGGCCCTCGATGTGTCATACACGCCACTCTCTTACACATAAGCGCGTCTATAACTAACGAGCTCCAACCCTCGACTTAAAACACCTGCAGGAAATCACTACCCCGCCAATGCAAATATTATCTTAATTGCTTCAAAAAAATATCATCGTTGAATGTGCACTTTTCAAAACTGCCAACTTCCTTCTTGACATTTTTTTCACACTCTCGTGCAGAAATTTTAAAACCTGGCCCAGATCGGTGACGAAACAGACGGCCAGACCGGGCCCGGATATGGAAACCCGATTTCCGATTGGGATTTCCGATTCCTTAAATCAGTTGGCAGCTCTGATTTCGATTCTAAAGTTGAAAGGGGTGGGGGGGGTACAAAGAGAGTATGAAAAGAGTTTTGGAAAAAGTAGTGGGAAACTTGACTTGAATAGGTGTTTGGAAAAAGATTTTGAAAAGTGGGTTGGAAAAGGGACTTGGACAAGAGGGTTGGAAATGAAGATTATAAAAAGAAGCTTGGAAGAAGGGGTTTGAAAAAACTTATTTCCATTTCCCAATATTTTCTTTAAAATATTCTCTGGTTCGAAATGTCATTTATGAGAGCATAAACCGCTTTTGATATATTAGTGGGTTTCTGGGTGGATCTCGTCTCGTTATATTCTTTGCCTCGTAATTCTGCGTTTTCACGGCTAGAAAATGACTTCAGATATACGATTCTGCCGTACGACTTTGAACATAGAATCAAGGCATTGACTTTTACCCAAGAATTACGAGTAATGCTCGTAACAACTTAAGAAGCGATTCTCGGGCGCCATCGATGATAAACCATGCAAATTGTAGACTTACGAAGGGCGGGGAATCCCAGCACCGATTCTGCATACTTTACCAACAGTCGGTAAGAGTCCGGTTGACCCTGCAGGATCGAAGTGAAATTACATGATGCTAATTTAAAACGGTTGAGGGTGGAGCAAAGCAATTGTGGATCTTCAAGAATCAGACGATTCGCAGAAAGCAATCTTAAACCAAGAATTTTATTCCAGATGTAGATAATGGCAGAGATTCAATTATAAATATTAAAAATTATATTCTGCATTAAAAATTCTTCCTACTGTTATTTATGAGCGCGATGAGAAAGGCAAACAAGTTTATTTACTCATTGTTGCGCGCGTGAGATCCATTGAAACCAAATCGCACTTTCTAATCGATTCGTTTCTCACTCTTAAAGAGTGTAATTGTGAGAAATGATTTTACAAGCAGTCAATTTCGAGGAGAGTTACATTTATTTTATGATATAAAACGAGGAAGAAGGAAATAAAATTGCACAAATCACACACCGCTTCCGCCTTGCACATTTCTCGAGCGGTTTTCTCCTGCGCCCAATTTCCGCACGACTTGCCCTTAGAAACGTATTACAATCTTAATGAGCACTTAGCATAACAAACGTAAGATCAGTAAGATCGGATCAGGGTTATTATGCCTTGTGTGAGCACCTACACAAGTTCACACGCACAGAGCCTGATCCACGCGATACCCTTCATATCGGCTGTATAAAAAATTAGTTCAACTTCAGCGTGCATGAAAAACCATATTTGCGGGACGCGAACAAAGTGATTAATATGGCTCGTATCGCGTGATGCAAGAATGAAATGAGTTAAATGAAAAACGTATCAGGAAAAACATTAATTTTTTTAACACCGCGACTTTTTGTCGAAAGCTTTGCTTCTTTAATTACCTATAATGACGTTTGTGAACCTTATTCTCTTAAAAATGCATAATATCCAGAAAACTCCCAATTTCGATATTTTCATTGTCGTTGGCTTTCTGAAACGTTAGACTGGAGAAGCAAAGAAGCAAAGATGTGTTAAATTTTTATCTGAACTGAGAGAACGACGTTGAACGTTGTCCGTTTACCAAATACGCCATTTCCGGCGGAGACGACTCGAGGCTTTCCGAGAAAGATTTTACACATCAGCTACGAGGAAGATGAGAACCTCGAATTATGGACGGTATAAGTTTTTGTTTTAACGATAACACTTAAGCCAGTGTAATTGCATCCTGTCCTTAGGCCGCGCGCACACTTACGAGATCTCACGCACTCCTGTGCACACCCGTCGCGCGCACTTTGTGGTCACAGGTAAAATATATGTACAAGATAGAAAAAGTACGGCGCACACACCTTTGCAAAAGAATCACGCGCACAAATAAAGATTCACTATCTTACGGCTCATCGCTAGAGATTTCACTCGGTGCTCGTGTGAAACGTAAGTACATGCGCGTATAATGACGAGCGTCGAAGAGAGGTTAGCCGGCGCTTAATAACTCGTTAATTATCGTTTTAGGAAATCCGCGAAGAAGCGGCCAATTACTTTACGTAACCCCGCCATGTTCATTTCACCATCGAGTACGGTAATTGGTTTAATTGCCTTTCGTAAACAAAATTAAATATTAATTATTTTTAATAACATTGCTATTCATCTTGGAAATGGCCCAGCTTGGCACTTTTTGACTATATATATGGAGGCTTCCCATTTCTAAAAAAGGCTTTCTTGAAATGGACTTTGAAATTGGTACAAATTCATGATTTAAATGATCATTACAAGTTCCCTGTATAAAAAGGAGAGCATTGAAGTGGATTGTATGGCATTGAAAAAATTGTACACTTTAATATGCCTATCAATCCAAACAAATTACGTTTTTGTCCGAATGCGCTTCTTGAGACAATACAATACAATCAATGCATTTGAATACCGTTAAATTAATTCCGGACAAAAACGGAATTTGTTTTGATTTATAGGCATTAAAGTGTACAATTTTTTTAATGCCATATAGCATATAGTCCACTTCAATGCTCTCCTTTTTACAGGGTTTTGGAATCTACTGCACACAAATAAGTGTAAAGTGTCAATTCTCGGTTAAATGTATACATTTATATATAAATTGATGTAGCTATAACAAAAATGAACATTTAATTTTCGTTTACAATATCATAATATGTACATAACGTTTCACGCCTTTCCTAGCGGAACATAATAAAAGGAAGACAAGGCCAAATCGGTTCTTCGTACAATTTGAAAAAAGTCTTGATATCTGGATGTCAGATCTGCGAACTGCAGTCACGAATTTCATGATACACAATGTTAATTATTTTGAGTAAGGAACGACTAATTGCAACTTGCATTTCTTTCCTACCTTAATCACACCTGCGCAGCTTACGAGCGTCCTTAATTACTCGCATACAACACAATGCATTTCCGCCTTTTACCACGATCGAAGCGAAAAGTGTCGTGGCTAAATTTAAAACATTTGAGTCGGGTTGAATTTGGATTTAATAACTAGGTTTATCGGCAGATATGAGAGCTGATTGGCGCTTTTGATAGGAAAATCGCCGGGTGCACATATATGTATAGCAGTCAGTTACTTCCGGAAACAGTAAATGGGCTTTTGGTGAAGGTGGAATGTTTCACAAAGTTCCATGTCCTTTTCGACGTATGGAATGATTTCAGGCTTCCCATTCAATCACCGAAGTTAAGCAATACTTGACTCGGTTATACTAGGATGGGGGCCGTCGTACTACACGGAGTTGTATTTATTATCATAGCTTGTAAAACTGGCTTCACTCTTGAACTAATAACTAATACCTAAGTTTATACGTGAATATACTCGAAAATCTAAGCAATATTGTCATTTTTCATTTTGAAAGGGGCGTCATGAAAGATTTTTCCCGAGGGCGCAATATAAGGCTAAGGCTGGCACTGAAATCCTTTGAAATCCGTTGAAATCCGTTGTGGAAAGGAAAACTGGATAATGGCCGCTTTCACGTATTGTAGCCTCACATCGTGGTTGGCCGAACGTGTGTAATGTAACAACAAGTACTTGTTATCCGAGAGTCATCGTCGGTAAGCAACCGACTTCATAACGCTAATTACCGGACCCAGCGGCTCTCAACCTCGTCCGATTAGGCCTAATTGAAATATTTACGAGCTTTAACGTTCCTTCCTTTTGAGAGAGAAATTTATGGGAAGTGAAAACTGTAAGTGGTGACGTGAAACACTTTCTGGTGCATGTATTATATAAACTTCCCTCGAAACAAGCAACATCAAATTATCCACACTTTGTTGCTAACGACCATGGCGAGTTTTATTAGAAATTTTAATTACGAATTATGAAAATCCCATGTAAATGATAAAGATGTGCAGCGATTCAATTTAATTCCTTATTACGTACCTAGACTTTAGAGACTATTAAAAATAAAAACTCTTCATTAACTTTGTAATGAATATTTGGAATATTTCTACTCACAATGTAAGATATCTACTTTTTCTAAGTGGCTTTTTTAAAAAAAGGAAGAGATTATGATTTGAGTCTTAAAAGCAGTTTGGAACGAAAGATGCACATCAACTAAAATGAAATTGATCACTGCAGACAAGGCATAATCTGCGTGCGGCACGAACGGATAATGCGAGAAAATTGTAGAGGTGCAAAAAACACAAAAATGAGTGGGACATGGTAAAAGAGATAATAGAGGCAAAAAATAAAATGATGCAGAACGATAGTGCAAAGGATGGAGACAGAATGGGATGAAAAGAGTGGATTAGTGGAACTGCATTAGCAACAATCATAGCATGAAGAGGATGAGGTGGAAGCTTGCATGAAATTCATGCTTGTATTTATAATTATATACATATATACTATATAGTCTAGTATAAAGTATAGTGTAAGACAATTTAACTGTAGAGTCTAGTGGGAAGTCGCGAGGGAGGGACGATTCAAATTAAATGCTGCCGAAAGAAAAAATGATCGCGTAATGATAGTCGAGACTCGGTGGCGGTACTTCGGTATACGACTTAAAGTGGGGGACCGTATGATTACTGACGGACCAATAGCTTTTCTTAGCGGCCATCATGGTCCAGCCTGAGACGTGCAATCATGCGATCCTTACTCCTTATGCATCTCCCGAGATAAATCCCGGCTAACTCCCCATCTCCTGAGGGATATTCGCTTTTTCTTTTCAATTAAGAAAGAAAACGAAGGAAGTGGAAAATATTCAGAAAATGGCGCAGCAAGAGATTCAATTTTGCTTTAAATTCCTTAAGATCATTTAAAATCTCTTGAAATCTCTTGAAATTCCCTCAAATTCCTTCAAATATCTTGAATTTTTTTTTTATCTCTTGACATCTTTGCTAAAATATTATCGAGAATATTATGAAACCTCTTGAAATCCCTTTAAATTTCTTAAAATCACTTAGAATTTCTTGAAATCCTTTAAGATGTCATGATTTTTTAGAAATGTGAAATATTTTGAAAATCCTTAAATTCGTTGAAGTTCTTTTAAAAGTCCTTTAAAATTCTTTAATATCATTTAAAATTCCTTGTAACACCTAAACAAAATTTCATTATTTGAGAATTCCAAAACTCATCTAAATTCTTTAAAATTCCGTAAAATCAGTTGGCAGTTCTAATAAATGAAAGAATTTAAGATCCTTTGTAAAATGTAACATTTCCCCTGATTAGAGTGTTTAAAAGCACCGTTTTCATAATATTATCAATAATGATAGAAGAAGTCTTAAGAAACGTGGGAAAAAGATAAGAAATATCTGCTGCTATTATAGTTTTAGAGTAAAGTCTAAAGACTTTTAAGATGAATCCTTCACTGATTTTCTTTATTTCTGTCTTTCTTCGTTCCTAATGGTCCAAAAGTGTTTTGTTACCTGTTCCTCGTTCAGTGGTCCCTCGTCCTCGTTTTCTTCGCTTGGGACAAAGTTCTATCAACGACTACGTTATTCCGGTCGTTTCACGTGGCGACGACCTCTCGTTTGGCGCCATATCGTGTTGTTCGAAGTCGAATTAGGACTAAGTTAACAAATTGGTCTTCCACCTTTCACTAAAATGTACTTTCTTTTTTCCGCCTACACTATACGCTCAGATCACATGGAGTCTTCAAGTTTTTAATCCTACACATTTTTTCACTTAATGTGTATTACTCAAGAACTGATTGCTTCTATAACTGTAATTGAGGTGTTAGATATAATGGGCTCTGAGTCTTTTCAAGTTCCCACAATTTGGGTGCTTATTGCTTTTGATAACTAGTGTGTTTTAAGATTTAAGTAGCTGTTTTTCAATTAGAGCTAGAGAAAAGTATAAAAACTGATTAGAAGATAGAAATTTTCTGATTTTTGATTTGAATGAATGTCTGATGTTTGAGTCCTAATTTTGACTTAATTGGGCCTTAAGGCAAAATAAGTATTTTGACTTTCTTTGCACTTTATTTTACTCATCCACACTAAAGAAAACTCCCACACTCTATTGACCTGATCCTCATCTCTGAATGAAACGAGTCTTCATAGCCTCCGGCTTTTAGATCTCCGTCGCATCATCGATTCGACGAAAAGAATAAAAAAAGCAGACCAAAAATTTCTGAATGAGTGTAATCTTCACCACAGCATTCTGAACTACGAAATTACGAGAAATCAAATGACACACCAGCTCTGATTACCTCGAAAACGACTTATTAAGGTTGTGAGTCTTGGCTAGGATGCCAAGAGGCCAACAGCACGCAGTATGTCCTGCTCGTTCTTTATAAGGCGAATAGTATCTAATTTCAATAATCAACCGCATGAACGTCGTTTAATTTTTATAATGATCGCAGTCTCTCCTGGGAATGAAAAGAGTATGGACTCTTGAAAGGTCGAGCAGCAATAAGGGGGCTGCCCTCAGATTCGAAGGGTGAGAATTCAAAAACGAGTCAAACAAAACCTTCTTCAATTCTCGAGTGGAAGGATTTCAAGTGGAATCTTGCACTGTCTAAACCATACATTTGTGGTCTGGACTAGTAGTTTTCAAGCTGGAATCGTCCCTTGTAACGAAAGTGAAAATTAATCGTTCAAAAAGCTGTTATTATGTTCAAGAACCAACAGTAATTTATGATCTTCGCTTTGAAATAGATCAGAGATAGATAAGAACAATCCACCAGATTTCGATGAGTTTTTGAAGTTTTCAAGGGAGATTAAAAGATTTCGCAATATCTTTGTAACTGTCCTGATGGCTTTACCAATTCCCAAAAATCTTTTAAATTTGTTTCCTTTCTTTTTTTAGATAAAGCTCTATCTGTGAAAGAAGCGGAAATGTCGTAGATAAAAAGTATAACTAATGGAAGGCATAACAAATTATTGTATCCCTCAACTTGAAAAACTCAATTGGTTTGTAAAGTCTTACACTCTAATGGGTTAATCCTGAGAGACAAATTAGTATTCTGACGTCTAGCAATCTGGAAGCTAATGAGTCGTACATTATAATCGATGGATCGTAAAATCGAATGGACACGAGATCCGGAAAAAATGTAATTGAGCGAGTGTCAGCTGGACGTCAGTGGGTGTATTGCTATGTCCCAATGACCGCGAGGTCCCATGGAACCCTCCTTGGCCGCCAAGCAGCGTTATCTAAACACGGAAATAATGACTGCGGCTTATCGGTTTCCGAAGAGGGTACAACATCTAATTATGTCTCAGCCTGGAACGCGTCCTCCCACCCAGTTGAGAGTCTCTCCTCTCCTCTTCTCTTCTTCTTTTCTTTTCTTTCGATTTATTTCATGAAAATTCATCCCTGTTCGCTTATCCAAATAATGGCGCTGCTCAAAAGGCCTTTATCGCACAAAATAAAGTCGTATTTAGCGAACGAGAACCCTTTTCGTAAGTGGGCGACAAAATTCCAATACGAATGTGAAATTTAAAAATATTTGGTCACACCTCCTCCTCCTAATTGGAAAGATACACTGTAAAAACTTTTTCGGAAATTTTGCCAAAAATGTTTGGGATTTCACTTTTCGGGAATTTTCTCAAACATTTTTTAGGGAAAATTCCCAAATACTTTTCGGGGATTATCCCAAAAATTTGCTAGGGAAAATTCCCAAACATTTTTTGGAAAAAAATAAACAAATGGAATTTGTTTGAATCATTGAAAATTAATTAACAAATGTTGATAAATGTGCTACTAAACCAATAGGTATTTTTTAATTCACAAATATTTAGGGAATATTCCTTAATTTTTCCGATAAATTTCCAAATGATTTAGGAAAATTCCCTATAAAATTGTAGGTATTGTTCAATTTCCTAAAATTTAGGGAATTTTCCCAAAATTTTAGTACATTTCCAGACGTTTTAGGAAAATTCCCTAAAATTTTCGGGAAAATCATTTTCCCAACAAAAAATGTGGAATATTCCCTAAGAAATCGTAGGGGAAATTCCCGAAATTTTTTACAGTGTACACGGGGTGTGATATAATATTTTAAAGTTTCAGATTCAGTTTTCTGACAAAAAAGCTCGAAAACTATAATCAAGATATCGATTTGAAAGTTTCAGATTCGTTTTTCACGTCAAAAATCGAATCGGTATGCACACTAAAAATTTTTCGCGTCGACATTGTACTCTCCCCTCATTTGACAATACAGTCTGCTTTGCTTTAAGAATAATATTTGCAGAGGTTGTAGTTTAGTATATGAAAAGCGACATTAGGTAAGAGAAATAATATGTCGGAGTGTTTCGCGTGCATATGTATTATGTAATAATCTACATCGTGCGCAAGTTGGACATTCGCATACGCTTAGTGAAACAATTAGGTGATTTTATCGCAGGCACACCAGCAGCTTATTCCTGCTTATTCTGTCCCCTTCGTACTTCATACTGTTCAGTGTTCATATACCGTCCGTTTATAGAGTGGAGAGCCCCCAAGCGAACCGGAAGTTGTGGTCGCGCGGGAGGGAACGCTTCCGGGCGACGCTCATTAACGCCTGCCCGGCACGGATTTGTTCCCCGTAATTGTGCCCGGTTAATTCGATTTGACGCATTGCGTTATATTTTCATGATGGCTCCTTTCTCTTCTTCCGCCGCTACTGTCAACGACACCTGTCCCAATGTCCTACCGCATTATGAAAGCGAGCTCTTTTGAAAACTTAATTGTCATAATGGCTCGTTTCAAACATAGATATGTGGTGGACTCAACTTTTATAAGAAAAAAGAATTTTATAAGAAAATTTGCGTATTTAGATACCAATCTCGGGCAAGTTACTTTTTTTAAAGTCACCCTCGTTACGGAAAGTTCTTTTACTTTTAAAAATGTAAACACTAGGTTCTGATATTACAACGTAATATAGTAATTACAACCTCATAATAAAAATATTGAAAATGTAACATCAGATTCAGTTACTTTAAAAAAATTAACACTTTTTATTTATTTAATTAGAATCGGCAAAACTAGCGCGCTACACGCGCTTCTAATATTCAAATTCTTACTAATTAAGATTGAGAGAGTGCATAATGAATTATTTTAATAATTCTAGTGTGTTTTGCAAAGATATGTTTTAAAATAAAATGATTGCCTAATTCTGAGCCTTCTTTTTTCTTTCAGATACGATTAGATGTTTTTCGCCGCCGGACATTGATGGAACCATCGCTTAAATCATAAATATATCAGCAACACCGGATGCTTAAAGCCAGTAGAGTTTCTGAGTAGAGGAACTCGGAATTAAGGAACTGAGTGGGCATCCATTAAAAAGCGATTTTTAGTCAAGCCGCAGGGTAAGAGGCCCAAAACTTTCATGAATGGATTCACGTGTAAATGAATTCGGGGCCTTGGGCCTCTTCTTTCCTGGAGGATTTTCACTAATTTTTTCCAACTTTCAGAGACATTGTTTTTTTTCTTCACTCCTCAAGTTGCTTCTCATTCAGTCCTTTCATCGAAACTTCAAAACGCCTGCGGCTCCTTTATCGATCTTCTTTCGTCATTTCTGATCATTGATACAATCTCCTGAAAGATTGATGATCATCGGAGGGCGTCTTAAAAACTAATATTAATTTAAAAAGCTTCTTTTCTTTGCAAAATCCTAGATTTTTATTCACCGCATTTTTTGAAATAAGGGTAATTTTTATGTTTGTTATTATGGTAAATATTAAAATGAATTTTCTCAAATTCAGCTACTTATAAATGAAAAAAATTGAGAATCTCGTCGACTGAAATAAGCTTAAAAATTCGAGGTAGTTTTGAAATTGTTATAGCGATTGAGTTGGAAATAAAACGAAGCTTCCATTCGGTAGCTTACTTTAGGGAGTGACGAGACCTAATTTGTTGGTGATTATCCCAGGGTCATCATTACTCTCCTCTCGAGAATTGCACCCCCACAGGGACCAAAGGGCGGCATATTTCAGAAGATCCTCCAGGCTCCCACGACTGGATGTCAGCACATTGTAACTCAGCTGGTGAGTATAAACGAACAATCGAACATGTTGACTGAATAGTGTGTAGAGATATCAGATCGAGGAACCGTTTCCAAAACGATGTGAACGACAGATGGTCAGGTGTCTGTGAGCTGTATATACTGTATATAATGTGGTTGCCATGAGCCATAAGGGGCCACTTTCATGCGCCTCTAATTGATACCTCGAAAATTGGATTGCTTTCTTTCCACCTAGAGACCATAGCAGCTATACATCTCTTTTTTCAAATAATTCCTCTTTCCTACTTCTAGATCTGGTAGCAATTGTCCATCAGGGACGAGATCAGGGAATGAGATTTTCTTCCGCTTTATTTATTCTCAAATGGGACTGAAGTGGAAATTGAGTCCTAAGTTAGGACAATAGGAGAGGTTTCTTGGAATCTTATAAAGGACCGAATTGTAATGCTTATTCATTTCTTATAACATTGCAGTTTTAATGATTTTGAGTTCAGAACTGATTTCCCAGTAGAGAATGCTGATTAAACGAAAATGTTTATGCTACGCTCACCGAAAAGATAAAATACTTTTTAAAAAAGTAAGTTTTCCCACAATATTTTTCGAAACCCACATACGATATACTTTTTATAATTTAAAAATGCCAGAAAATTTCAAAATTTCCAGTGATAATTCTTTTTTAACCATATTGTTTTTTTTTTCTTTGTAGACTGATATTTTTCAATAAATTCAAAGTCCAATTAATAACGTAGGAATTTACTTTCGAAAAAACTTCGAGGCTATTAATCAGCTTCGATTTCCAAGAAGGACATTATCGTTTCACAATCGGTATGAAATTTATTCTTTACATTTACATATCTTCAACAATTTCCAAACAATAGCAATCCAGCCATTAAAAGGCCATTGTTATTAAATAAAACCTTGCGAGGACTGTTCCGCAAACAGAATTGGGAAGCAATAAATTAAAATCACATGGAGTTTTTATCGAATTTTAAAGTTTGTCAAGAAATTTTAAGGGATTTCTGGTAATTTTAAGTGATTTTAAGGAGTTTGTCCGGGAATTAAGAGGATTTGAAAAAATTTTGAGGAATTGATGACAAAAGCAGGGAAAACAGAATAGGAGTGGGGGTCAAAAAATATAGAATGAAAGGTAAAACATAGGAAGTCGTGGTTACGGCGTGTGGTACCATGTTTTCGCGGCCGAACGATCACGAACAGTGAAATGAGCGAGATAGCAGGAAAGATTGGTGGTGTTTGGATGAGAGAGAGGGAAAATTAGAGACATGGAAGATCCGGGATGAATCGTCAACTTTTTCAGTGTATGAGCCATATGTCAGGAATTACCGTTTACACTTCTTTCCCTTGTTGTGGACACTAAAAAGGTAAAAAGCCATGGTCGCGCACGTTCGCTTCGCTACACGGCCCACCTGAGCCTAATTGTTATTTAATTATCCATCTACGTCCGCCATACTGCGGTTTATACGCATTGCCGAGTCAATTATTATGACGAACCTGAGTTAGCGCGCGTAACCAACTAACCGCGCTTCTCGAACACAATGACCGTGATAGTTCTGTTGTTCCCAGTTCAGATTGTTGTTTTATACTTTATGGATTCCTTCATAATTAAGCCTCGGTTTATTGCATTTATGTTTTAAAAGTTTTTTCAAGTCCCGTGAAATCCCTTAATCCCATGAAAGCTCGTTGAAATCCTGCAAAAAATATTAAAATCTCTTAAAATCACTCAAAGCTTTTTGATATTTGTTTAAAATTTTTTGAATTCTTTAAAATTTGTTAAATCTCTTGAAATCAATTGATTTCTATAAGATTCTAGTAGCATTAAATAACTAGAAAAATATCACATAAATCAAAATTGTAAATCGAATAAAAACGAAAATGGCGTCTAAATCGACGCCATGTTGCTTTCCAAAACTGGGGTTAGAGCATCGTGAAGTCGATATTGGGAGGGATAGCTCGAAAATTTGCATACTCAAATGAACAACTCCATTTCTAGCTTGTCGCGGTCTCACCCCGAGACTGCGTGAAACTCACTGGCGTAATCTTGCAGAGAAAATGTGTTTCCGCATTCTTGAAGGTCATTTTGACAGATAAAATAACGAGCAATGAGAAAGCTTAATGGGCTGAGATAGACGTGAAGGAAATTACAGAATGATGACGTATTGAAGATTTAATACTCTTACATCTTACATTCTTATACAATTTTCCAATGTCTTCGTCCTTCTCAAAAGTCTAATTGATATTAATTTTCTAACAATATAGGATTTTCCGTCGATAATAATCTTGAAACCGGTAGAAAAATAAATTACTCTATCGATAGGCCTTGGATCCAATTACAATGTCCATCTTTGTCTTGCTAAATAGAAAAGCATTACGATACATCCGAGTTTCTTCGATCAAAATTCTTATATGTTTATTCGATGAACTATTGTTGTTATTATTATTTTTTTAGTCGATTTATTCGTCAAAAAAAAGAAAAAAGTTCTAATTTAGATTCCACTTATAAATCAATACCATTTAAGAAATTTTTATAATTTAAAAAAAAGAAAATCGTTAGTAAAATTTCACTCCGACGCCTTTGAAGGAAGCAGAGAGCTGTTGATATCGGTTCGCTTTGAACGTGTTCTGGAGAAATTTCGCCATATGAATTTCAAATAAAACCATCCCCTCCAGTGGTTCTCACCTTTCGCTATACAAATACCGTGAAATTTGGCAAACATTCGAGAGCTCTACAATTTTCGAGAATTCCGCTGAAGGAAACTAATATATAAGTTAATTCATCTCTATTCAACATCCCAACTCATAATTAAGTAAAACGCAAAAACATGCATTCGCAGAAAATTCGCAAACACCGAGAATCGAACCCTAATCGTAGCAGTTATAAACCGAGATAAATATATGGCAAACTTAAATAATAAAAAAATAGTCCGATATGGGCCAGAATAGACTGCTAAGACAGAAAATCGTCCAATAATTCATTAATCTTCTAATTGGTCATGAAACCGATGAGGTTGAAGTTATCACTATCAGCAAAGGAGAAACGAAATAAAAGATTGAAAAATAAAAAAAAGAATGAAAAAAGAGTGAATCGGTTTGATTCAATAACGACGTTTACACTTATCAGCTGCCTCTCCATGCCTCTCAGAGTGCTTTATCGTCCAAAAGCTCTTTGGAAAACGAGCAGTCCAGCACCTTTCCATTCTTGCCAAGGATGCGAGGCATGAGCGGTGTTTAATAAAAATAATGATAATATGAGCATTTCGTGTTCTGGTAATGAGACCCGGGGCCTGGCTATCTTCTGGGCCCATGTCTCTGATAACCTGGGTGCATCAATCATCCCCCCTCCCCTCACCCCCCTCTTTTTCCACAGACCAAAACCGTCAGGTAATAAAGACGAAACTTTACGGTATCTCCAAGACGAGTTGTCGTCCAAGCTAGTGTCCCAGACTTCCCCTTAACCAAAAGAAGTTTGGAGGAGCGAAGCGTGTTAAGTGACACATTATCCTGAACAGGGCGCGATTTTTACAAATGCAAATCCGAACACGACACGACCGCCGCTCCCGGTAGCCGAGCTAAGCGAGGAATTCAGTTATACCAGCTATATTTATTATTGCCGCATTATTCAAATCAACCTGGCTCGAAAAACTCATCTGCGGGGGCGTAGAGTCGTCTAAGAGGAAATTTCAATTCTATAAATGTTTTTATTGAACGAATCCATTACAAATTAGCAGAAGCAGAAACGCAATTACAGTATGTTCCACAAAAGAGCGTCGTCATGATTTCTGGAAAAAGAAGTATTATTTTAAAGAAATAAAAACATAGTTTTGAGGACAAAGGACAAAGATGCTTTTATATATTTGATTGATTAATTGCAATCATTGTTGAATAAAAAGCGTGTCCAAATTTGGCATTTTTGTGTTAATTTTTTACCCATAAAACATGAGAATTTCAATGTCCTACGGTAATTCTTAAACATTTTTTTTAATTCGTGAATCATGAATTTCGAGTAAATATTTAGTTTTAAAAGTATCAACTTGAAATTTGAAAAAAGTTAAGCATCACGAAATTATAAACTGTAATAAAAGGCGAAGAAATGTTGAAATGTTGACAGTTTATTTGCATTAATTTGTTCCATATTAATTGTATTTAATTTGGCATATAACAGTCTTAATCTTTCAAAAATTCTGTTTCCCATGAGCTATGGTTAAATGTATTTCGGACATTTTTTTATGCTTTGAAAGATTCGTTGAAAGCATGCTTCAATATAATTAGGCTTTATTAAAAAATGATTGCGATTAATCAATCGAATATATAATAGCATCTTCGTCCTTTGAGAGTATACTTCAAAACTATGTTTTTGTTTCTTTAAAATAATACTTCTTTTTCCAGAAATCGTGCGACGACAATCTTATATACATATTCTGAAATAAAAATATTAGAAGTTTATTTTATGTTTAAAAAAGAACAAATCTTAAATATGAAACTTGATTTCAAAAGATTTCTAGGCACTTTTTAATAATTCTAGGAATTACAAAGGATTTTAAGGAACTATTTTCGAGTAAATAATTATGTTTTAAATGTAATTTAAAACTAATTATTCCATTTCCTATCAATAATAATAAAAATTTTATGGTAAAATAATGAGGATTTAAAGGAAACCGCAAAATAAATCAGTCGATGAGTGGCATAATGGAAAAGAATAGAATGGAAGAAGAATTTGATGGATAGCGTGTTGGGTTACAAGAGTACAGTAACAGTTGGAACCGGAATTGAGCTGCGGTTGGCCATGTCATATATCTCGGAATCGGAAGTTCGTGCCAAATGAAAGAGGAAGAAATTCGGAACGGAAAAACGTTCAAAAGGCACATATGCCTAATCGTCGATCGTGCCCGCGGTTTCGCCGTTTCAACGAATCAAAAAGAAATCTGTTATTGGCTGAAATCATTGTATCACCACTTGTCAATAGCCGAAAACCGCGAACCATTAGACACCTGTTTAATAATCCGGTGCATGCGAACACAAACCCGTCATTGTACACAACACGAAGTCACGAGGCCTCTAGCCATATGGACATCAAGATCGCTCATCCGCTTCTAACAATAATTGTATGTAGTTTTTTATTCAATACTTATTTTATTCAGTAATTATGAACGAATGAATGAACGAGAGAAAGAAAAATTCCAGATATATTTTTTTTTAAGTTTTACCTCATTTCGACAAATTTCGAGTGTTTAACGTGTCGTAAACCGACTAAGATCGTTTAACACGGATATCCTCTTAACAGCGAGAGCTAAATAGAGCCATGATTAGGTGGACCAACGACTGAGAACAAAATATGAAGAAGAAACTGAAAGAGAGAGAAGACAGAAAACAGGTCCGGATTCTATTAAGATAACCCGAGTACCTGTATACTAATCGTGACCATTCACAAGTTTTTGTGGCTATCTCATTCAAAAGAGGGGAATCTGAAACGCTTTTGCCGAATGCATTTTACTCGCATAACGTTTAGCTTTTAAAAGGTTCAGATTGCTTAAAATTAATTCTACAACTTGGAATTCCCATAAATTTTAAGGATCTTGTTGTGTGCGAATTTTTAAACTCTTTTCGCTAAAAGAGAAAATTAAATAGTCTTTCTTTTGAATGAAGGTAAATAAAACGTATACTTCGCCTGAGAAATGGGCAGGATAAAAGTTAAATTCTGATAAGAGATATCGAAGAAGAGATAAATCTGATAAATGGGGAGTAAGAGAAAAAAGGAATATTGGGTACATAATGGGATGAGTCGTAAAATGAAGTGTCTTTCTCTTTTGCATAAAGAAGAAGTGGTACTTAAGAGATTATGGGAACTTGTATCGAGATAAAGTTCTATTTAAATATTTTAAGATAAGACACCTTATTTGTAATTGTTTTCGGAAACAAAATAGCTTTTTTTAATTCAGTTTAAAAACAGATTGTTTCAATAATATATTTCACACTAAGAAAATAAATGTGAATTAATGTTCTTAGAATATTGTCGAGTCAAAATTTTATACTTAAGATAATTCTTTGAAAACAATTTTTTACGTGAGGTATTGTCTATTTATGTTTCTCGTAATTGATATAGAAGAGTTAAATTTTCTGACACTTAGTAATTTCCCAGCAGCTGATATTAAATTATCGAGGAGGTTGATTAATAGAAAACAGGGTCCAATTTAGAAGATTTCCATTTGAAGAGCCATGAGACAAGTGAGTGATTTTTCCCCTGTGACTTTGCATGGTCGCAAGAGCGACCTAATGCGTCGAGGACTAACAGGAATCAAGCAAGGATGTAATTAGGGACATTAGTGTGGTAGTCAGTGGTTGGTGGCTGGAATGGGGAATGCTATAAGTCTATGTATTAGTATTTGTGTATGTATACATAAAATACAAAATATAGTTAGTGCCTGCATTTGTTCAACCACACATACCTTATTTTCATGCATGTGTGAGTTTCGTCCAATAATGTGTGGTCACGCGAAATCAAACCACCGTAACTATATAAAAGTACACCGCCACCTGCCCCTCAATATAATCTCAACGGTAACGCACTCTTCAAGTACTGTATTTATTTTAATAAACTACGAAGGACCGATTAAGGGGAATTGTTCTGAACCAATTTTTATAACAGACATTCTTTCTTTGAAATTGAATTTCAAAGTTAAATTGCGAATGTTTCAATAAATATTTTTATTGTTCTGCTAAAATCTGTTAAATCTCTTGAAATCTATTAATTTCTATAAAATCTTTTCAAATATTTTGAACCTGCTCAGGAATCTGTAGGGGAAATCTGTGCGTGAATCTGTACGGAACCTGTAAGCCCTTAAATTAAATATATTTTTGAAAGTTCCATACAGAATTTTTTTTTGCAATGAGAATTACAGAATCAGAAGTCGTTCATCAAAGAAAATGTTCTGATCCTTGAATCCTAGTCTTGCAGGATTCAGGAATCGGAAGAACGTGATCGGCATGATTGGCAAGTTTGGTCAGTCATAATATTCATGGTTTGAGACCACCTTGGGGTAATGCGGCTCAGTATTATGCCAGTTATTTGATCTGAGATTTGAATACTTGAGAAAAAATGTCATGTTTATTTTATTTCCCATCTTACCAATTCCTACCCTCTATGATACGTCTTCACTTTTTTTCAGTAAAAAAAGAATCGCCAATGAATAAATTTACATAATCTCATCCGATTTTCCAGAAATCAAAACTGGTATATCGCTTTTTAGTCTGTGGTTACCATGTGTATATATATCATAAAATATCATACATATGTACATCAAATAAAATATGATTTACAATTTTTTTCTGGGTAATAAAGTTCCTATACGTGCAATTATTTACTTTACTTTTTCGCTGCACTTGAAAGGCACAAAAACCTCGGGACTTGATATTCTTTGGATGCCGAAACTAGTAAAAGGTGTGTATGTGTTTGATGATGTGAGTATGCACTGCATTTCTAGGAGCGTATTACGCATATTAAATACGTGCAATAACTTTGAAAGCGAGGCGAAAACAAGGGTGGTAGAAGGTGTTATGACCATGTGAGAGTTCGCGAGGAAACAATGCAATGGAGAAACAACGATGCTCAACAATATGGTGCTCAAAGGATCCCGGATGAGCATGCGCCAATGAACGTAATCTCGAGTTTATAAGCCCTAGGAATCCCTCTGGATTTACGTTATTCTTCCATCCTATGGATATTACTTCTCTACTCGGCGCCAACATGCTTCAATATTATGTAACTGTGTCGATATCCATTTCCTCTCTTCATTAACGGTTTTTTTTTATGTTTTACATTCTGTACATAGGCATCCACATCCTTGAACGTATTGAAACCAAATTTTGAAGGGCGTTATTGTGGTTGAAGTTTCAGACGTCTAGTCTAACGAACATTTTTATTTTTTTTTTTTTACATTCATTGGATTAAGAACATAAAAAAAAGCTTCCAAAACCATTTTATTTTTATTTATTTACTAGCAGAAATTTCCCCCGTGTTGCCTGAGATTTTAAGAGATTTCAAGTGACTTTAAGGAATTTCAAGGGATATTATAGAGACTTTAAGTGATGTTAGGGAATTTTAAGGGATTTTAAGGAACGTCAAAGGATTTTTAAAAGAATTCAAAACAGTTTAAGGATTTTCATGAGTTTTCACAAGATTTCCAGGGATTTTTAAGAGAGTTTGAAAGAGTTATCAAAAGCATTTTCCAGAGATTTCTATAGATTTTACAAAATCTATAGAAATCTTGAATACAAGATTTCGAAACATCTAAAAGGATTTCATCAGATTCTAAGTGACTTTAAAGAATTTCAAGGGATTTTAAGAGATTTCAAGTGATGTCAAGTAGTTGTAACGAATTTTAATGAATTTAAAAATAATTCAAGAGTATTTAAGGATTTTCAAGAGATTTCAAGACATTTTAAGTGATTTTAAGGAAGGAATTGATTCTAATGTGGAGGAAATCAAATGAAATCCCTTAAAACCCTTAAAATCCCTTAAAATGTATACATGAAATTCTAGACTTCTGAAACTTCAACCCAATGGGCGTTATAAATTTGTCTTGATGATTTTGTAATGATATTTTGAAAGAAGTCAAGTGAAATCAATCATGTTTGTATAAAAAAACAAGCTCATCCTTTTATTCGCGTTGACAAGCCAGGTGTGGCTTCATTATGTGAAGGATTCAAATTTCACTGGCCGACAATGAGGGGCTGAATCGATTCAATTACAAGCGTCTATACTTCTTGCAATTCTTCGCTCTCCATTTTGCGTCTTCACGTCTTCAGCTTTCGACCCTTCGCGAGTTTGGCGGAGTGACGACCATTGAGATTGAGTATTGACGAACGTAGATTTACGACTGGAGGGCGGGCGCACTCCCTGAGTTCGGGCGCGGCCAAGAAGCGATTCAGCGATTTCCATTGTCGTCGAAATTGCTGAGTACAATGGCCCGACGAATTTACGACGTCATGTCGTCTTTAAAGGTCGACTTTAAGCGCTCCAAGCGTTATCGATCTACCACTATTGACTCTCTTTTAAGTTTAACTCCTTCTACTAATTGTCAACATATATTTTCTCCTTCTCATTATTCTACTCTCAACCGTTAAAAAAAGTGATTTTTCATAATTATTGTCTCCAATTGCTATTTAACATAATCTTTTTTTTCCTAAATTCCTGTTTGCCTTAACTTTTATTTTTCCAAATTGCCATTTGCTTTAATTTTTATTTTTTTCGAAATTAGGGTCAAACGCTAATTCGGAATAATAGAAATTAGGGCAAATGTTAATTCAGAAAAATTAAGATTATGACAGATGACAATTCGGAAAAATAAAAATTAGGAGAAAAGTCTATTAGGAAAAATAAAAATGATGAAAAGTGGAAATTCGAGAAAATAAAAATTGGCAGTTCGGAAAAATAAAAATTAGGAAAAAAGGAATTTCGAAAAAATGAAGATTATACCAAATGGTAATTCGGAAAAAAAAGATTATATGTGCCCCGGCAAAAGGTTTAGAAGAGTGGGTTGGAAAAAGGGGTTTGAAAATAGCGTCGAAAAAGAAACTGCGATTTTCAGGGATTAAAATGGACTATAAAATTTGAAGATACTTTTATTTTGAGTTGATAGAGGAATTATTTTAAGTGTAACACATTTAAACGCAGGATGGAGAACTAAATGGGGGTTCAGAATACTTGAGGGCACGTGATGACACGTGCATAAACGAGTGATTCTTTTCATGGAAACATAGCCCTAAATAATCCCCTATACACGCATTATGTAGTTCCCGTAGTTCTTCAAAAATGACTACATTATTACTAATAGTTGATATTTCATAAGTAAAGGGACTATGAGGATTTTTTAAAGATATTTTGAAAGTGCTTGTGTGTTTTTTTCATATTTTTTCATTTTTATTTCATAATTTCATTTTTCATTTTATATTTCAAAACATTTAGAATGATTTTAGAGGATTTCAAGATATTTTAAATGATTTTAAGAGATTTCAAAATATTTGAAACGATTTCAAGACATTTCGAACGAATTCAAGAGATTTTAAATACACTCAACTCTGGCGTTATGTAACTCTGGCGATTTTGAAACCAAATGTAAAAACGTAAAGACTATATTTTCTAGTGGTGACTCCTGGGAGTTTTCGGTTCGGAATCCAAGACCATTGTTTGAACCGCACATACTTTCGCAACTTAATCGCATTGTTCAATTTGACTCAGTTGTTTCTGGGTTTATTTGTATAGTTACGATCGGTAACAAAGGTTCACGCTAAAAGTGGTACCAAATTGCTCGCTACCAGTTGCGTTTTCGAGTACCATTGGGAAGTCAAGGGTCCTTCAGTCTCTCGCAGAAAATTGTCCGATAGTGTATTTAAGTGGGAAGTAGAGTTGAAAATGAAGGGGGTTGCAAACTCATAGGATCTTTTCAAAAGTAAAGTGACTTATATTTATTTTTAGAGAAAATAACACTTGTGTGGTTATTTACTAAATTAATTCTCATTATAATTCGAAATCATCATAAATTACACTCGAGATTGTACAATTTTTAAGTGTTTTAATGAAATTTAATACAATTTAATTAATTAATTGTGAAATTATTTTTTTAATTATTGAAAATGCATTGCTTAGAAAACGGGGTTTGGAATCTGTTTTAGAAAAGGGGATACAGGTACAGGTACCTTCTCCAATTTTCTGTACAGTAATTTTGAACTAATCTGAAACGATAATTTGTGAAAGAATCAGGGTGGAAAATGCAATTAGCCAATGCTATTGGCATGATGAGCCCCTAATTTGTCAGTTTGGATTTGTAAATTTCTGAAGGTAAATTCGGCAATAATAGTCGCATAAAAGCGCAACACGAAAATGATTACGTGACGCTTCATTGACTCGCTATTAAGCCCCTTGATATTTAACCCCGTAATTACCGCTATGTCACCCCGGCAATTATCTGACGGTTCACGAGCGAACGAACACACAAATATATACGTGTGGCACATGTGTGTGGATGTGGAAAAACATGCACAGATAGACATTTATGTCAGTTACACGTGCACACGTGCACGTGTGATACCATAAAGCCAGACTCCAACCCCATTGGGGTTTCCGCGGACTGTGATTTTCTGATTAGCAGTGGGTCGAGTGGCTGCGGTTAACCGTTGTTAGGTGGCGCTCAATTGGTATGCATGGGCTGGGAATCCAGTCCTGGATCCTCAACCTCTGACACTTCTGAACCAAAACTAGTCAAGAGAGTTGTAGGGAGTGAGAAGCCACTCAGTAAGTATGAACTCTTCATATTTTTCAAAATTGGTTGAAAAATCCACGAGTCTTTACATTTTAAATCGTATTTTAAATAACTATATGAATACTAATTTCAATCTGAAGGGCAACCGCATGGCTTCTTGGGGGGGGGGATTCGACGTAGGGGTGTTCGATTCTGATTCGATTCTTGAAAAATCGATTTTTGAATCGATTCTTTACTATTCGATTTTTTGGTGAATCGATTCTCTACTCTATGAATCGACGAACCGATTTTTTCACCTTTTGAAATTCATTTATCTCTACGTTTTCTTCATCAAATTTTTTTAATAGAAAGAAAGCTATGCTTTTTTGTATTCCTATTATAAATTTTGTTCGTTAACTTTTCCTTACATGGAGAAACACCTTGGTGTTCTTTTTTCTGTTTTTTTTTAGAGTTCAGAAGAAAAATGTATGGGTGTTTGATTCCGATTCGATTCTTGAAAAATCTATTCTTTTGTGTCCGATTTTTTAGTGAATCGATTTTTATGATTCGATTCTGAATCGATTAAAAAATCGATTCTTCTGAAAGAATCGAATATCCCTAGTTCGACGAAAGGCCACGTTGGTCTATATGGGGGGTGGGGGGGTTTGAGTTCGAGCCACGTCGTTTTACACTTAGGTGTTAAAAAAAAATAAAACACATCAGTAATTTTTATGAGTGGCTAGTGTCGCCATTTGTTGACTCAGGTTTTTCTTAAAAAAATAAAAAATAAATAAACCTCATAATTTTTTGTTTTACAAATTTTTGTGTTACAAAAAATTTAAAAAAACCACGTGGTACTCAAGGGGAAGGGGGGGGGTCGACGAGAATGCCACAGTGGACCACATGGGAGGGGGGAAGTCAAAAAGTGGCGAAAATTGGGCCACGTGGTTTATGGAAGACCCCGAATGAATACAAAAGCAGTCCATAACAACATTGTAATCCTTTTCAATTCAAATGATCCAAACAATCCAAATGATCCAACTTTTTCAAATTTTGCACAAATTTCTAGTACACCAGAAAACAAATCACAGTATAACTCAATCTTGAGATTGATCTTGAAACAGCAAGTTAGTAAAGTAGAGAAGGAAATTGTTAGGATAAAAAAAAACAGGAAAGAACTCGAGAGAGTGAAATGTGCTATTCACGAACTGGACTTCTAATCTCGTGTTGGTAACAATAGCTAACTTCCCAGGAAACTACGAGCATTTTTCAGCAGTTGACTTAGCTTTTTGACACCACAGTGCTCAACGACCCTCTCCGTAAACCGTGTATCGTGTACACTGTAAAATGAAATTACGTAATGATCCTTCAACGTTGTAGATCATGAATATACACAGATGTGGACTCAGGGGTTACAATTTCTCATGGATAATGGTACTTTGATTACTGCATGACGACGTGCGTTCAGATAAGTGTAATTTGAAAAGGGGAAGAAAAGAAACTTTAAAAACTTATAAAGAACCAGTTTCAAGTATTTATAGTCGATCTTTAACGAGTCATAATATAACTTTAAAATTAAAAAAAAGTGAAATAACTCCACAAAATTTCTAAATAATTCAAGGAATTTAATATTAGCATTTGACTATTCAAATCGTAATATTTTAAACGTGATTTTTATTTATAAAATAAAAAAAATGTAATGCAAATAGAGTATGTGACAAAAATATCGTAAATGGAACTATTTCTCGGTCGAGGTGTACAACTTGGATTAAATTACAGTTAAAGTCCTCGAAAGGGGTAGTTTGTATCAGAGCCCTTGTAGCACTGACTGCAAAGTGAGCGTTCGAAGTGACCCTCGACTTGAAAATGTCCCACGAAGCCAAAGTGCGCGCTCTCACGCATGTAGCTGGAACGTGAGAGGCCGACGAATACCGCACTTGATCTCTTCAGCATTGAGGGGAAGCCCCGCCGGACGAAGTCGAGACGAGATTAATACATTTACAACCGCTTGGCAATTGTTTTCGAACTGCTATAGGGGTGACTCAGGGTGGATGAGTGCATACGAGGGTTGAGCTAGTATTACGTGTACACGTAACCGTTAAATCAGATCCAGACTTATGTACGTGTGTGTGGGGGGTGGGGTGGGGGTTGAAAAACACACAAAGAACTCAGGGGTGTAAACCAAGAGTGTAAATCGAGTGTATCGCTCGTTAACAGAAAAAAACTTGTATTTTACTCTCTTATTGCCTTCATCAATAGAATGTCAATTTTGGTCATTTAATGATTTATTACGATGTTTTTTTTTGTTTTTTTTTGAAACAGTAAAACTGACGCTAAGCTTCGTCTCGATCTAAATTATTTTCGCACGCACTGATAAATAAAACTTTATCTTTAATATTTTGTTTTTGATGCTCTTTAAAAAACTGGAATAATCGGAGAAAGAAAATTCCTCCTACTACTCTAAATTCTAAAATATGTATGCCTTCTCGTTGACCACAAAGTTAAGAAATACGACGGTGGATGACAATATTCTGTTAAAGTCTGGGGATGGTGATACATAAGTAAGGAAAGCGCCTGCGAGAGCACTGGGGTAGGAAAAAAAGAAGCAAGCGAATGCCACGAGAAAAGTTTTCGCCAGACCGGAAACGGGGAAGTTTTACCGTATTTGCGCATCCGGTACCATAAATCTTTGCTTTTCCCGCCTCCTCGTGCTGGTGGCCAAGTCACGGAGTCTTCGTCTATTCGGAATACATTTGCAAATACGCTTCGCTTTTTCGGTGGTCGCACTCATCTTCAAATACATCATTTTCCTTATTACAAATTTAAACTCTTAGCGATCATTTTTAAATCAAAATAAAGAATGGTTATAAAAAATTCTGTTAAAACTCTCAGAAATGCATTGAAATATAGAAATTAATTTTACGTACTTGTAGGTCGAACAAAAATTTCTTGATCACCTATTCAGAAACTCCATCCTGTTGATCCTTTATCCAAGTCCTCTGAATCTGTCTTTATTACGCTCAAGACATTCTAAAAGCAAATAATTAAAATTAGTATTCAGTACATCAAACTTGTTCTTTCAGTTTGATCAGTACAGACTTGGATTAAGGATCAAAAGGATTGAATTTCTAATAGGTGATCGAGAAATTTTCGTTTGACCTACAAAAAAAGTTAGACTATTTTCTATATTTCAATGCGGTACTGAAATAAGGTAAACATTTATTGAAAGTTTTTTTTTCTTTTCCGCTCCTGTTCTGACGAGTCTTGTTTTAAAGACTTAGTGATTCGTATAATTCTGAAATTTCCTCAGAAGAGGTCTCGATTTAAATCTGAAAAGGGATCCTATATTGAGTTGCTTTATCCTCTACCCTCTTCCTTTTTTATTTTTGGTTTGATTTGTATTAGATGAGAGTTTTTGGGGATTTTTGGAATTTGGGAAAAACTTTTTCTGGAAATTGAGGCGGGATTCCTTTTTTTTGGAATGTTCGGTCAATAAGTGATGTTTCCAACTGAGGAGAGAATACTCTTGGAAAAGAGCTTATGGAGCGGGTTGTTCGATGGATATACGAGCGGGATGGATAAACTTTGAAGCGACTGTCCCCAGGGTTGATGCATAATTCAGGAATCGTCACCGGCGAGGATATTGCCAATTTGGCGTCGATGAAAATAGGATCGGATTTGTCAGACTCCGGTTCCAAAGTACGTCCAGTGAATTTAACACCTTCAATCCTTCCAGACTAGGTAGTTTTCAAAATTTCCCCACGATTTAAGTTCATTAATAGACCTAAAAAATATCTTTTCGAAGAATTTTTGTTTAATAATAAAAAAAATCATTAGTAACAAATCAATTTGGCTCAAAATGACTTTAGAAGTGCATAATTCTCTAATACGTGATAAAGATATGAATAAAATATAAACGGTTTTCGAATTCATAAGAGGCAATTTTCTCCGCATGATGAAAATCATCAGCTGTCCTTATTTCTTCGAGTACAGCTGACCAATTCGACACAAATGTTTTTATGGATTATTGATGGTTGAGGCGTATCCTGATCCAGCATAATAACATAATTACGCATGTGTTGACAAATTGAATCGATTCCAATTTATTCTTTTCACGAGTCCCTCGCGAGCACGAGTTTCTTCGGTCCATTATAAATATTTCATGACCGTCTGCATCACCGCATGCCCGTGGAAAATCGCCAGACCCAGGATAATCATGTCCACCCACTCAGAAATCAGAAATCCCCTTCGCCACTTTTACTTCGATAATCTTTCATCAATCAGAATCAGAAGGGCTTTACGTGCTGTAAAATGTGTAGTGTTAGGTAGAACGGATCAGTATAAAAATTATACGAGGGTTATGAAAAGGGCTGCTTCCGGAGAAAATTTATGACGAAATCGAAAAGACTCGCTTGGAATTGAGAAATTTTAAATTCCTAGTTATTATTCTTTTGTTGTTAAAGTGGGATGGATTTGCACCCTAGACTTTCTTTTTAATGTCTTTTTTTAGGATTGATATTCATTTGTAAGTGATTTGAGTTTTAAAAATATTTGTCTTACGTGTTAAAATATTTTGATTTCAATAGTTGAGAAAACCCAAAACAAAATCCATAGAAATCCAATGCATTCCATTAAAATTATTTAGTCACTTATTGTTGTTAGAACCTTTTATTATAATTCTTCAAAATTCAATGCAATCACTTGAAATTCGTTAAGATCTTTTTAAATAGTTTAAATTCCATAATAAAAGGTTTGAAATCCTGTGAAATCCATTAAAATATTTAACATTTTTTTTAACTCCATAATGCTCCGTCAATAATAGAATGATAAGAGCTTTCGATCCTGTTTCTATTTTCCTGTGTTATGATTTATCACATTTTGTCTGATTTTCTCTTTCTCTTTTGGTGGAGTTGTTGGAAACCCCCTCCACTTTCTCCATTCGTATATAAATGTCGGCATTATTACAACGAGGCGCTTTTGATGCCAATTTCATAGCTGGCGCACTCACACAGGGAGAACATTGAACCGTGTTCGATTATTGCCTAACACAGAGACGATCGTCGGGGAATCGAATCATATGATTGGACCGATCTCCGGCAGTAGAGATCGATTTCCTATTTACAACCACCCGCTACCGTTCTCTCTTGCCCTCAACTTCCTGTTCTGTCTGCCGTGACATGTTCGAGCGAAGGGTTTGAGCCACTCGCAAAACCATTTCATTTAGTCATTTTCGTATCATTTTCAATGGATTTATATTCAGAAATTCGACTATGTAGTTTTATTAAAGTTAAGAATATTATTAATATGTATCTATCACAACTTTTTCTAATTGGATATATGGCTGTCCAGTAACATCCCGATTTTTTTTTTCAAACACGGAAATAATACGAAACTACTTGCTGTTTCCAAAAATGTTCTAAATTTTACAAAATTTCACAAAAAAAACTTTAAAATTCATTAAAAAAATATTTTGATATTTTGAAATTCTGCAAAATTTCGACAAGTCAAGAAAATTTAAGAAATCTCAATAGATTTCAAAAGATTTGAAAAGAGTCTAAAAGACCAAATAAATGTCAATAAGCAGATAAAAATTATTTACCAATGCATTTCCATGGACTAAGTCCAAAAGGGAAATAAGCACAAGAATTCCTCGATGGCTTATTTTTTTTTTTGCATTTCAAACCACTGAAAAGTAATCTCGTAATGAACTTTGCATTAAAGATAAATGTTTACTGTTTCAATAAAAATTTAGTTGGTAATTAAGTTTAATATATAAATTGGCGTCGAGAATTTCCAATATATTACATTTTTTATTCCGGCTTTTACATAATGAATCATAAGTAAACTACTATTACAAAAACATTGATTGAATTTTCAATCTCTACAACCTTGTGCTCCTTTCTTACTTCCTTTTAATTAACCCTCTGAATCAAAATCTGAATATAGGTCACATAAAATTTTAACTAAAAAAAATAGTCTCTTCGCTAAAAAAATATTTATAATCCATTTACTATTACCTTTTATTCAATTTTTTTTTTTTTTTAATTTTCTACCCCTTATTAGTTACTCTATCTCTTCTTTTTCTTACAATTATTATCAGCTGGAGGACAATAAAAAGATCTTTTACTGCAAGAATATTTGACCTTGGGAGCACATGGTGGTAGAGCTTTATCTATTTTTTGATTTGTTTTAACATCTTGAACACAAGGACATGAGTTAGGTGGTAATTTGGGAGGAGGTGGACATGGACACAAAATTATTGGTTGAGTTGGAGGTTTAGGTAGCGAAGGTGGAGGTGGACAAATCTTTACAGGTTCTTCCTTGCAAATTTCTTTCGGTGTAGATTTACAAGGACAAGGGTGAGGTTTTACAATTTTAGGAGATGGACAAATTTGAAGTGGGTACTCTTGTTTTTCAGTACTTCGAAAAATCTTCTTTTCAGGTTGACACTTTCTGTTTGGTGAACAATTTTTTTGGCATTTATTTCCTGAAAATAATCTTTTGGCAGCGGCCAGTATCCTTTCAATATCTTTTTTCTTGTCTGGACACTTTGGTCTCTTTTCATTACACAACGATTGAATTTGGGATTTTTTTGAACAAGGACCTTGAGGACAGTTCTTTCCAGACTTTTCTTCACAAAGTTCAGAGACTGTCTTACATTTTGATGATTGAGAAGATCCTGTTTTCGACTGGAAGATGATCGAGGTTGAGAAAGGTCTTGAGATCTGTAAAAAGAATTAGAAAGTTAAAAAGCAGCTTTCTTAGCCTGAATAATGTACAAAATTACAAACCAGCCAGTTAATTGGAGCTCGTTTCTGAAGTGTTGAAAACCTTAGAAACTTCAAAAGTGAAGAAGAAGACTGATAAGAAATTTGGTGTTTCTCAGGTGGTTTTTTTGAGTCAGGTGGTATCTTTGGTTCAGAAGAAGAGCAAGAAGCTTGGAACTGAACTTTACCCTCCCATAATTCACTTCTTACTATGAAAACTTCCACAAATGGTGATTCATTTTTCAATTCCAAAGAAATTATTTTTCTCTTAGGTTTAAAAACTTTCTCAGGAGATGGTTTGATTCCAAAATCTTTTATTCTATCTTCAAAAAAACAGTCTTGACGCTCTCCAGAAATTCTTAGAGTCCCAAATCTTTTTCCAGAAAATCCAATATTCTTTCCAATCAAAGCAAACTGTTTAATGACCCACAGGAAGCATCTTCTGAAGCTCAGATCATCCTGGAGCAAAAATAATTCGAATATAGATTTGTTTTCTCGCCTCCACGAACCCTCTGACTCTACCTAACACTTCCTATTGTTGCAGGGTCTCTTAGGAGGACATCTGACACAGAAAGGTTTTTTTTCAGGTCTTCGTCTTTTTGGATATCCTGGACACGGAGCTGGTTGACAAGGGCCCTCAGGAGCTGAACAAGGACTCTTAGTTGGCCAATCTGGCGGACACTCTCCGCAGTCAGTGTCTCCCAGCCATAATTTTGGACCTCCTGCCTGAATTTAGAGACTTAAAACTCTGCTTTTGAAAAAGCACCACCTCCCACTACCAAAACGACCGCTCTGACGCTCCTCAGTCTCATTTAGAAGAAATTAAACAACAATTTAGATAGGAACTAGTCTCTCTTGACCACTCGAAGATCTTCCATTTTCCGTCCTTTTATGTGCATTCTTCGAGTCTTTTCGTTCCACTCCTTCACTACTTTTGGTTTGAAAAACGCGTCTTTTGAAGTCCATGACTTTTTCCACGAGAGTTTTTAGCCTCTCGAAAGTTTCCTTGTCGACTTCTTTGGATAAGAGACCTTTCAGCAAGTTTTTGGAGAAAGGAGTTGGGTAGAGGGCTTCCAGGGTTGGAGTTTCTTTCTGAATCTTGGATAAACTTTGGAACTTGGAATTTTGAAACTTAGACGTTGGGAACTTAGACTTTTGAAGCTTGGCCTTTTGGAAGCTAGACTTTTGGAACTGATCACCAGATTGAAGAAGAACTGTTGGAACCATGTTATCGTGGTCGGATTCGTCTTCATCATAATGTCTGCTAGGTGTACCCTGATAACTCGGAGAATCTTCTCGTCCAATTTCGTCCTCGTATTCTTCACCTTGGGGAAAGTAGTCATCATAGATGTGTCGGTCTGCGGGTGCATTAGGAAAATCTTGTGTCGAAGTCTTGGAGGCAGGAACCTTGGAGAAGAGGCAATGCTTTGAGGATCTGCGATAGTGGGCCAGAAGTCTCTTCGAGAAGCTACTAAGGGCCCCTGCTGCCGTAGCCTTCCCCAGACTCCGGCAAATCCGATATTAAATCGGCCTTATAGATATCAGGATTTTCCGTTTAAATATTTTCAGCTTTTAAATTATTATTTTTCTAATCCTTTTTTAGGCTGAGGGCAGCTAGAGCGACCGAGAAAGAGGCAGAAGGGAGGTGGAGCCACGGCATCAGGTCTTAGAGTTCGTTATTTAAAGTTTTTCAAGACTTTAGGATTATAAGTTACTTTTTGCAAGAGCAAAGTTTAAAAAAAAATAAATTAAAAAAAAACATACTCATTGAAATGTAACTAATCTTCCATTTGTTAAGAATGAGAAGAGTTTGACAACTTTTAAAAAATATGCTTGGATATAAAATGATCTGATATGAGTGTTAAAATTATCAGTTAATCAATCTTGAATACCAAATTTATTAATTTTCAAAATATAACTTTGAAAAGTGGAGTAAAATAGGACTTACTTTGCTGCCTGTGGAGTTTATCTGACGAGTGGCAAAGACATGTCCTTGTGGTGCTTTCGACTGTAAAGAGAAAAAAATAATTCTATGTTTTGGATTTTTGTTTTTATAGCTTTAAATTTGTTAAATTAAATAAAAAAATATTTAAAATATACCTAAGCATATATTTTTTCAAAGTAAACTTCCGTGAAATTTTTTTACGATATAATTTTATTACAACCAAATAAATCGCAAGAATATAAACTGACAGGATTATGGTACTTTTGAAAAATGTACAATTATTAAACACTTCCAAATTCACTTTAAAAATTGAAAAATGATAATTTTAAAATTTAGAATGGCCTTCTTGAATGAAAAAAAAAATTTATTTCAGCAATCATCTTTCTTTGGGGGACAACCAGGAGCTCTAAAAACTGGAGGACATTCTTTTTTCTTGCAAGGGTCCTTGGTTTCAGGACATTTGTTTGGTTCAGAAAATTCTCTTTTGCAGGGATCAATTTTTTGTTTCTGGCATGGATCCACTTTTCTACAAGAATCAATTTTCTTTTTACTCTCTTTTTCACATGGTTCAATCTTCATTGTGCTTTCTTTTTTACAGGGATCAATTTTATTTGTTGCTTTTTTACAGGGTTCAATTTTCTTTGTACTTTCCTTTTTACATGGATCAATTTTCTTTGTACTTTCCTTTTTGCAGGGTTCAATTTTTGATTTCTTACAGAAATCAATTTTCTTTGTACTTTCTTTTTTACAATCATCAATTTTCTTTCTACTTTCCTTTTTACATGGATCAAGTTTCTTTGTACTTTCCTTTCTGCAGGGTTCAATTTTTGATTTCTTACAAGAATCAATTTTCTTTGTACTTTCTTTTTTACAATCATAAATTTTCTTTCTACTCTCTTTTTCACATGGTTCAGTCTTCATTGTGCTTTCTTTTTTACAGGGATCAATTTTATTTGTTGCTTTTTTACAGGGTTCAATTTTCTTTGTACTTTCCTTTTTACATGGATCAATTTTCTTTGTACTTTCCTTTTTGCAGGGTTCAATTTTTGATTTCTTACAAGAATCAATTTTCTTTCTACTTTCCTTTTTACATGGATCAATTTTCTTTGTGCTTTCTTTTTTGCAGGGATTAATTTCCTTTCTACAGTCTTTCTTACAAGGATCAATTTTATGTTTGTGGCATGGATCAATTTTGTTCGTTTCGGGACATTCATTCTTTTTCCTTTCACAGGGAATTTGCTTTACTTTCTTTTTACAAGGATCTTTCTTTAATTTCTTTCCACAAGGATCCGCTTTCTTTTCTTCGCAATCTGTTTTCTTTTTTTTGCAAGGATGTTCGTTTTTTGAACTTGTACAAGAACTTCGATTTTTTATTTTGCTAGAATCACCTTTTTTGATACAAGGATTTTCCTCTTTCTTCTCTCTTTTGCAAGGATCTACCTTTCCTTCATTCAGACATTTTGAATCTCCCTTCGATCCCGAAGCTTTTTCCTTCATCTTCTTACAATATTCTTCAATTTTCTTCTTACAATTATTTTTCTTAGAAGATAGATTTGCATTGTTTGTCGAAATGAATCGAAAGGATTGATTTTGATTCAACATTGAAATTATTCTCTTATTCATGACTGAGTTATTCATTGATTGATTATTTTTAAAATATTGAAAATAGCAATAATTTAACTTGGAAAGATTATTTGTAGATAAGGGAAATTTCACAGAAAAAGAAGATTTATTAAGAGATATCCTTTTTCCAATTTCTTGATGCTTCTTTCCACAGAAACAATGCCTCGATTTTATAGACTGGAACATTTTCTTTAATTTTTGAAATCCTTGATATTTCTTGAGTTGAAATGGGAACTTATTTTTATTATTCCAAAATTTTGTAGAATCCATTTGAAGGAGAATTTGAGATGTACAGTTTCTTAGACAATCTCTGCTACTCTAAAACAAATATGAGTAACTGCTTAAATTTGTATTTTGAGATCGATTATTAGACAAGAATCAAAATGATTTAAGAATAAAAATAAAGAGTTTGGTCTCTAGTTAATATTTTATTTAAAAGCTTTAAAAGTAGTTTGAATAATATATTTCCTTGAGTGAAAGATCTTATCAAATTTTGCAGTTACCCAGATTGTTTTAGGAAAGCTTGGCGATATATTAACAAACATTTTTGAATAATTTTAATAATACGATTTGTCTTATTGATTTCTGCATGAAATCATGTTTTAATTATTAAAAGAAAAAATAACTTCCACACTTTTAAAGCCTAAATTTAGTAATTCCAATTTTGGAAGCGTTTTGAAATTTGAAAGCTTTGAACTTCTTCTGAAGATTTATTTTTATATTTAAATATTTTAAAATCCACAGTTTCAATAAACATTCAAAAAAATTATGATGCGATGTAAAAATTTGATTAAAAAATTAAATTACCTGCAAAGCGTAAGGCACCAGTTGCAAATTATTTGCTGCTTCAGATTCCTCAGCGATTGGCAATTTTTTAAGAATATCAATCAAATCTTCTTGACCCTTAAGAGATAAAATTATTTAATTAGAACTTTTTTTCTAATGGTTTTAATCTTGTTTGAAATTTCAAATATAGAAAATAAAAAAAAGAATGGGAATGAAATTTAAATTGAATTAAAACAATAAGGAATAATTTTTTGTATCTTACATTTTTTGTTTCCAAGCTTGGAAATTTTTGTCCCTCAGATATATTTCTGCCAACATCTGAAGATTTGTTTTCTGAATCCAATCTGAATCTCGTTTGCACTAATTCTGGCATTGTCTGTAAAAAACAATTAAATTCCCCTAAACTTCTTTAATTCCCACTTCAAACAATTAAAAAGCTTTCAGAAAGAGGGAAAGAAACCATTAGGCCTTGTGCTTCTGCCAATTAAGATTCTTATTCCCTTTCTCTAACGGTGATCCTTTAAAACACAATCCGTTTATAATTGAATTAATTTCTAATTATCGAAAATTCGTTACTTTATACAAATATATAAAATATTGGGACTTTTATCATTAATTTTAATTAATTACTAATATTTATATATGTTTAATAATTGAGAATTTTCAATTTAATAATAAAAATAGCATACGTCTTTGTAATTTTGAAATTGATTGCCTTCCTGAAATTTGAAACTATTCTGGGTTGATTTGGTGATTGGTACCCCTTCATTGAGAGTTGCAGATTCGAATTTTGAACTTTTTTTCAAAAATTGAGATAAGGATTGTCCAAACTCTCCAGCTTTTCCAATTGCCTGAGAAGGATATAAATAAATCGGTTATAGTTATAGAATTTATATTTGTTAATATTTTTTCTGATTTGTAAAAAAAAAAAAATTTCGGCTCGAACCTTGAAATTTTCTTCACCGACATGATAACTGCATTGTCCTAGAGATTTGACGACAGATTTTGCGGCCCGGGAAAACATGATTGCTGATTTTTATGAATTATACTTAAAATTTTAGAAACGCCTTTTTTGACGTTAGAATTTTCCAAAATGATGTGACAAACTAATGGTTACTATGTTAACAAATTTTATGTCATTTCGATTTTCTTCTGTTTAAAGCTAGTTTCGTGGCAATGTAGTTTTTGGTGAAAGTTTTGAATCTCGAAAGAATAAAAGAATTTTTATTTTAATAAAATTAGTTTTTCCGCCACCTTGACTATTAATAACAATTGTTAAAATATAAATCGTTTAAAAAGAAAATTTAATACCTTAATTTTATTAATTGATTAATGAGTTTTTAATACCTGGAGTGAATATCAAGCTTAATTTCAAAAAGCGAATACTGGCACTCTCCTTTGTACGCTGGTAGAATTTGAAGAGAAATACTCAGTCGGTTTGGGTTTGCAATCTCTTAAGGCCATGGTATTAGTTATCCGATCCCTACCTTACTCGCATTTTTTTCCCTGCAATGCTAATTCTATATTTATTGAGATATCGAGTTGAAAATTTCTAAAATTAAAGTAAGAACATTAAGGTACGTTTATCTGATCCTAAATATCTACATTTATAAAAAAAATTATTTTGAAAATTGTTTTTTGTTTTAATAAAAATTTAGGATCAGATAAACGTGTCATATTTTCTATATTTCTTTTAATTTTAGAAATTTTCAATTTGATGTCTCAATAAATGTAGAAACTAGAAATGGTATTGCAGGGAAGAAATGCTGATAAGATAGGGTTCGGATAACTTATATATGGCCTTAAAAGTTAGAAGTAGACACTAGGGGAGAAATGGAGACTCTCAAACACCTCTCACTGAACGGATAAGCAGAGCATATTGAAGATTATCTGCCGAGCAAAGCACCGGAATGTGCTGACCTCTGGAAAGAAACTATCAGATTTTAAACTTTATTATCAATATCATAATTATGATACGATAATGATTAAGGTTGAATAATTATCTAATTATTTATTATTAACCCTTTGCACTCGAGCGAGCCTTTTTCGTTTGAACGAAAAAGGGCGCCGTATCGGCGCCGCTCGATTGCAAAGAGTTAATTTATTTTTAATTATCTTCTCTAAAATTTAAAGGACATTTGTAAATAAAATAAAATATACAAAAATATCAGTAACTACAATTCTTTTAAATGTAATCAATTATATTTCAAAATTATTCCACCATTCGATCACCAAAACGTATTATTATATTGTATTATTATTACTTTCAGGTAACTCATGGGCGATTTTTCTTCTCGGTTTGCTTTGCTTTTATCTTCCTTTAATATCCTTCATCCGACCAAGTGATTTCATAGTCTGGATATTTTTGCTTGATCAGATCAACAGAAACTTGATGGTCAGCTTTTCCGAATCCCTGCAATTCACAAAAATATATCAAGTAATATTGTCTTTAAAAAATGTACAAAAATTCTTTTAACAAATATTCTAGAAACATTCAATTATGTCTAATATCAAAATTTAAAAGGGATAAAATAATTCTGCTGAAAAATACCAAAATGTAATTTTTGGGAATTTCAGTAATTTTCTAGTTTCGCTAACTTATTTCTTAAAGATTTCAATTTCGCTAATAAACATTTTCGATTATTTTATTTTATTTTTTCACGAATTTGAAAAATTGTTGTTGTTTACTAGTGGATAATAAAAAGTAAATATTCTTTCCTCATTTCAGAATTCGTACTACTAAGGGTAAACAATAAAACTCTTTCAGTTTAGGGTAGTCGTAATTCCGACCCTAAAGATTTTATTGTAATAGGGCAGCTAATGATAAAGTCTGATATACTTGCTCAAGGTCAAGGTTTAGAATGTTTACTTTCTTTCTTTTAAGATTTTTAAGGAGATAAAACGTTTCCATACAATTTTATTAGTAGATTAACGATGTGATTAGCTTTATATTAGAAAGATGAAAAGGTTGATCTTTTTTTCAGAAATTAATTTTTTTGCTCCATATAAATAATTGTATTTAAAAAATGAGTATAGTATTTGTTAAGTAAAATGAAAAAATCGAATTTTTAAACTTTTAATCTCACCTATTTCTAAACGAAACTAATTCCTAATAGTATAATTTAGCCCCTTATTTTCATGAAATAACGCGACCCAAATAATTTAAATTGATTATTAAGGTGGAAACTTTTCAGCTTGATTTATAAAGAATTTCTATTTACTGCAAGATCAAGCTTGCATTGTTGAGTGAAGCCTTCATAAACTAATTTCCATCACTAGTTCATTAAGGCTGTGAATAAAAATTGGGTCACGAAAAGAAGATTAATGAATTCATGTATCCTTCTCTTTCCAAAACGCTCCATGAAAAAGAGTTCTTATCATTTTATGAAAGCACAGGAATTATAGCTATATATTCGAAAATCTAAACTTAAGAAAAGAAGAGATGAAATGATGAGAAAGATATTTTTTTTTAAATATAAGAATTACCTGCGAGTATCCATAAACTTTAATGGCTTTATTTTCTGCATCGTGATTGATTCTTCCTCCACCCACGCATTTACTTTTTAAACCTAGTTTTTTTAGCACTTCTTCCACCTCGTCGTAAATATCGGCTGAAACAGAAAAGAACAATGGTGTTAATTTTGCTACTCTATTATACTCACGACTGAAAATAGAAGAATAATGTTTTAAGAGTCCCTCCACCCTGACCCATACAATATTTTTTTTAATTCTCGAGAATGGGTGGATCTAGAGATAGGGGGAATCCTGAGAGAAAAACTACAATGGTATATTAATTGATTATCTTATTTGATCATTTTAGAGAAAAACTTTAAAAATTTAAAAATTTTTTATTGAAATTGTACAAATTTCCAATAATTTATGAAATTTGATTGATTTAGAACATGTTTTATAATTTTACAGTTTAAATCTGTTATCCGACATGTATAAAATTAATAAAACTCTCATTATCATAGTTGGGAATCTGGGGCTTCAATATTCAAAATCAAATCATTAGTGTAGCATACCGAAGTAAATAGACTTCAACATCAAAGGATACTTGATACAAGAGGAGGATAATTATAAATAGCTCATTTTGATAGATATAATTTCACAACATACATTTATGTGTTAACATGATAAAATATATTTTGAACTAACTTAATTTAATTATATGTATTTAATTCCATTATATTATCATAAGTAGAGAATTTCTATTATTTAAAAATTGGAAAAAATTTCTTAAAAATAAGAAAAAAGGCCTTTTTTACTTTTTATCGTAAAATATTTGGTTTTATTGACAGATTCACGAAGTGCTAAAAATTTTATTTCGTTTAAAATTAGATATTAGATATTTTGTACTCAGCATCAGATATAAAATATAATTGCATCCGTTGAAAGCTTGTATCTTATTTCAATAATTAGAGCAAAAGAACATGTACAGCCTTCATTAATTTCAGAATAAGAGGTGTCATGCGAAACTGGCAATTTTCCATTATTCTTTCTGACTACGCCTCATTTAATTCAAGACTGGAAGCGAAAATCACTGCCAAGAAACATTACTCGAAATTTGCTGCCAGTCAGTGATTGAATTTGAAACATGATAAATTAAAAATGAATATGTTCTTCTAATTAATTTAAAATTCTACTTTTAAACCAGTCAATATATGTATATAATTGTTTTCTCTTGAAACAATTATTCTACTTTAATACGGTTGATAATGATATTAAATTAATACCTTTGTCAGTCAATCAAAAATTGGCTCGCCTGAATATTTAATTAATACAAAATTGCGTTAATTTAATTTATATTAAATTGTTTCCCATCTATTTAATGAATACAGAAGTCTATTTATTAATTGAATTGAATTGCACAATTCAATCAATCGCCTTTTTTTAGTCGATCTATTCAAACTATTGAAAACGGCCGTTAAACTAACAAATCTAACGATAAACTACCGAAAACTACCGGTTTGCATTTTTTTTACATTCTCCTAAATTCCATGACAATCATTGAACTAATTTAATTCTTTTCGATTATTCTGAATTGACCTGGAATTCTTTTAAATTCCATGAGAATCCTTGAATTCTTTGAGTTCTTCTTGATTTTTTTTTTTAAATTCTTCTTGAATTATTTGATTCAACAGGAATGCTCTTGAATTCCTTGCATTCTTCTTGAATTTTTTTAATTAATAAATATTTTGAACTCGTACATTCACATATGTATATCAAAATTTCTAGTGGTTAACCCCTCGTTTAATAGTATTTTGTGGGAAATTCACTTTGTCAATAGATGACGTCCGGATGCCAATGAAAATGGTGTGTTCCTGTCTGGCTAACTCTAAAATGACGGGAGCTGGGAGCAGGAGCAAACCATGTTGTGGTGAAGGCAGACCGGTGCTTGCGGCGAAACAGTAACACGTTAGAAATTACCAGAAATCGATGAGGCCTCTCACAGTGGGTACTAAAAGCACGAGGTACACTAAGTGCAAAACATCGTACGCACATACTCAATTGCTTGACTGCTGCTCAGGATACGGAAAATTTATGTAAAGGAAACGAACAAGCTTTCAGAAATATTGAAGCGTAGGAGAGTCAAAGCTTCCTTCAACATGAAGAGCAGCAACTCCTTATACAAGCTGATTATAAGCTTATAAGAAAACTTCCTCAATAAATTCCAATCAACACTTTCTGATAGAAAGTTATCCTTCATTTAAAATGTTTTAATAACATTTCAAGTCCCTTGAAATATAATACTTAAAAATATTTTTAAATTACTTGAAAATACGTAAATACAAATTCAAGCAATAGGTGAAGAACATACGAATTTTTGCTCAACCAAAACCAAAAAAATAAATGTTGGGCCTTATTGTGTACTCTGCTCATGATATTACAACAGAACTTTAATTGTCTCTCCTCTTGAAAAAATAAATAAAGTAAATTGATACTCATTTAATATTAAAAAGAATAAAGCTGATTAGTGAAATTGACAGATTATGATCGAGGATTGAAATAATTCGCGAACTGATACTTAAGAAGTGATGAACTATGTATAAAAACTCCATCGTGAAATTCATCCTGATCGAGGTGTCTTTAATTACTTTCAGGCAAAGTTCTAATTGCTTCACCAAACTTCATCTCTGGAATATAATTTTAATGAAGATGGCCTCATCCTCTTCATCAATTATTGCTAGATTGTTCACTTTGGGAAATGAATGACAAATAATAATTCCTTGAAATCGAAGGTTACAAGACTAGTTGCTATTTCGAGATAAAATTATATAGGTAATCCGCATATCAATATACACTCATGACCGATTATTTGCACCGCGGTTATATGCATAGTTTACGGTTTTTCCCCTCCCGTAGCGTCCCTCGGATGCCTAAATGTACCCTCGACGAGCTCGCACGCTCGAAGAGGCAGTGCCGTATCAGAAGTTG
>JAUESH010000044.1:27244-40630 GCA_032275165.1 Synergus magnus | reverse complement strand
TATCGAAATGATATGACATTTTAGAGTAATCCACAGATTTCGCCATTTTTTTGTATTTATTTACATTTTTTTGTCCGGCGCTCCAACAGCCTTAATACAGCTTACATTAAATATATCATTGAGTGTGTTGAGATCAGTTTTCATCTCACTATTCGACCTCTTCATTTTACTTAATAAATATTATAATTAGATATATAGTTTCGCTCTGTAGACATAATGTTTTTTAAAAAATAGAAGGGTATATACAGAGTAAAAACATATTTAATTTTAAGGGAGTTGGATCCAAATTCTAACTTCAAAATTAAATTCCCTATTTTACTCAACAATTATTAGAATTAAATACCTTTTCGCACTGTAGATGTACTCTGTTTTAAAATAAAAATGTGCATATTTCTTTTTAAAAACTGAATTTCGCTATAAAGAGCGAACAAATATGGAATTACAATATTTTTTAAGAAAAACGATGAAATCGAATTTTAAGGTTGGTATTTTGATTGTCAGATTCAGAACCAACCGTGATTAAGCCTAATGATTGCTTGGATCCATTGTGAGTACATGGGATCAAGCAAATTTATGAAAACATCAGGGTTTATTCGATTGCGAAGCCTTCCAGTCCAAGAATAAACACCTACCAATTGCCCAAGGACAACCAAAGGTCCACCAGAATCACCTTTGCCACCTCTATTTTTTTTCTCACTATCAAGAGTACAAATATTTCTTACAGTAATCTCTCTGATTTCATGGTAATAGCATTGACATTCTTGCAGGCTGATTTTCATCACATTCACTGATCGCAATATACTGAAACGATGAAGATTCTTACGTTAGATTCTGTATTTTACTAATGCCATTAGTGAATTATAGGTGTTTGATCCAAATTATAAAATGAAAAGTTGGAATTTTTAATTTAGATTTCGCATTCTTCGTTTTGTACAAAAAATACTAAAATGAAATATTTATTTGCTGTATAAGCAAACTTCTTTCTCAAAATAGAGAAGCGCTGTAGAGCAAAAAATATCTATAATTATAATATTTTGTTAAGTAAAATGAAGAATTGGATATTTTGCGGTTAGAAAATGCAGAGAATCCAAGTTAAATCCAAAAGTAACCAGAGTTAAGGGTGTTGAAGCCAATGAAATCAATGACTTTAGAGTAAGTGAGACAAGGAAGCAGGATATGGCAACCCTACTTAATACATAAGTGAAAAATTCATGCGTTTTAAAAAAATGATTAGGTATATCTTACTTTCCCGAGTGTTCCCATCCAGTTAAAGTAAAAACATCATTTTTTTGTAGATTTCCACTGTGCATTCGTATTTTTCGATGAAATGGATTATCCACTATGGAAGGATGAAAAATCAGCAAGGCGAGATCGTTTGTAAATGTAAGTGGATTGAACCGAGGAAATACAATTTTTTTTTTAACATTGTGAATTGTTTTAACATTTCGATCTGATGTGGCAGTTAAAACGTCATAAATTCCATTGTCCTCATGAACGCAACTTGCAGTTGTTATGACAATTTGAGACGTTAATATAGTACCTAAGCATTGATTAAGTCCGTTTTTTTGAATATATACAACGTAAGGAACTCTATGAACGAATCCATTCAGCATACTATGAATAAAACGTTTTGGACGAAGAAAATTCGATGTTTTTTCTGCAAGAATAATAAAATCTCTTGAAATCTTTTGAAACCTGTAGATATGGTAAATATTAATTCGGAAATTTAAAAATTAAGGCAAATGGAACTTCAAAAAAATTTTAATTATGGCAAAATTCTTAAAAAAAAAAAAAAACTATTTTATCTCTTAAAATCTCTTAAAATTCCATGAAATCTTTTGGGATTCATTAAAAAAAAACTTGCGAAATCATTTAAAATTCATTTTAAAAAATATTTTAATGTCTTAAAATTCCACGAAATAAAAGGCAATAGAAGGCAAATGAAAATTCAGAAAAATTAAAATTATGGCCAAACTATTCAGACAAATGAATTTCAATAAAATCAAATAATATGCAGATATTATTTTACTTACCAATATTATTGTATAAACAAGTTGCAATTCCTAGAGAAGAAATACAAATAAGAATTAAGAAACAGACTAAAATTTGTTTCACCATTTTTTAAAATAAATTATGAAGACTGTTGTGATAGATTTGGAAAAAGAACCGAAAAATTGTACTTAAAATAACAAAAGTCTGTTGACTTTTGGTTCGCGTGATTTCAGTATTTTGTGTACATACAGCCGTAGATAATAATTTTTACTGCCTTTTTCTGGTATTCACTTGTTTCACTTATTAATGAAAAAAATGGAATTCAGTGCTAAATTTCTATTTAATAAAAATGATTTGTAAAGATTTTAAGTGATGTCAGAAAGGTTTCAAAAGAATTAAAGGGAATTCACAAAATATTTCAAGACTTCAAAAGAATTCAAAATATTTGAAATCGTAAAACGTTTCCATTATTAGAGAACAGTTTACTTAACTAATTTTACTTTTCCTTGTAAAAGCAAATTTATTCACAATCAGGTGCGGAATAATTTCAAAAATTTCCAAAGAACTCAAGCATAATTAATCTAACTTTTTCATTATGTAATTGGTAAAACAAGTTCAGACCAAGTTCAGACCAGAAAAAGGCCGTACAAATTTTTATCAGCCAGTGTAAATAACAAATACTTTAATCACGTGCCCCCAAACTCGATTTACTTTGGGTATTATATATGCAGTTCTCTTCTTCTCTGTTTAAATCTTTTACCAGCTGCCTTCATAATTACTTTAAAAAAAATGACAAAACAAATTTTCACCTGTCTCTTAATTCTTTTTGGCATTTTCTCTCAATTAGGAATTGGAATTTCTTCAGACAGTAATATTAGTAAGTAAAGTAATATCTGTATATTATTTTATTTTATTGCAATTCGTTTCGTTTCAAAGGATTTCAAAAGATTTGAAGAGGAATACCAGAACATTTATAGGAATTTAAAGGGTTTCATAGAATTTTCAGATATTAAAAGACTTTTTAAATGAATTTTAACAAATTTCAAAAGATATTTTTAGGGAATTTTAGAAGTTGTAGCGGAATTTACATAAGAGATTCAAGAGATCTTTTAGGAATTTCAAAGTATTTCGTGGAAATTTAATTGATACCAAAAGATTTTTAGGGATTTTAAAGGATTTCCTCGAATTTTAAAATATCAAAATATTTTTTTAAATAAATTTTAAGGGATTTGGATTGGAAAGTTTTTTTTTAAGAAACTTTAAACATTTCGGACAAAACCGGATCCTATCTGGTTTTTTCCGATATGTGTCTGGTTATGTAGGAAATTTATCCGCGGATAAATTTCGTACATAACCAGGCACATTTTGGAAAAAACCGGATAGAATCCGGATAACAAAAATCGGTTGTCGTCCTGGATAACTTCGGATATATTTCTGAATCCGGATTTTTTGCAAAAATTTTAGCAGGGAAAATTCTATCTCTTCATTTTACTCAACAAAAATGGTGTCTAGATATTTTTTCGCTCTTTAGGGGTACTGATTTTTTAATTAAACTTGTCTGTATTATAAAGTGCAAAAATGATAATTTGAATATTTATTGAGTAAAATAGAAAGATAGAAGTCTGGCCTTAAAACGTAGTCGTTTCATATTACGCAAAAAGTATTAAAAGTAGACAGTTTTTCGCTGTATACGCAGAATTCTTTCTGAAAAATGAGTACCATTACAAAGCGAATAAGTATCAAGTTACAATAGTTGTTATGTAAAATGAAGAAATCAAATTTTGATATTAGAACTTGGATCCAACGCCCTTAATTGATTTGATTATTCTTGCAGAAAAAACATCGAATCTTCTTCGTACAAAACGTTTTCTTAGCAATGCGCCGAGTGGGAGTGATTATAGAATACCTTACATTATATATGTTCAAAAAAATGGACACAATGAGTGTTTAGGATCTATAATAACACCTCAAATTATCATAACAACTGCAAGCTGCGTTCACGAGGAAAATGGGATTTACGACGTTCTAACTGCCACATCAGAGACAGGTGTACGCAGAATTCACAACGTAACAAGAAGAATTCTATTCCCACAGTACAATCCGCAAACATTTGCAAACGATCTGGCCTTACTGCTCATTACTCCATCTATAAGGGAAACTAGAAATCATGGAAGAATACTTCTGTATAAGGCAACTCTACTACAAAATGCTATATTTACTTTGACTGGATGGGGACATATAGGAAAGTAAGATAAAATCAGTATTTTTAATAACATAAAAATATTTTGCTTAAACATTAAGGGTTTTAAAACCACTTGCTAACTTTAAAATTAGATTTCTTCATTTTACTCAACAAATATTATAATTAGATGTTTTTTCGCTCTGTAGCGCTATTCACGTTTTAAATAGCAATAAGTATACATACAGAGCGAGAAAATGTATAACTTTAATAATAATATAGAATCTAATCTAAAAATTCTTCTCTTTTACATTCCAGTACTTTGCGTTCAGTCCATATGGTACAAATGAAGCTGCGAGAATGTCAACAGTATTACAATGGAATAAGAGAGATTACAGATAGAAATATTTGTACTATTGATAGAGAGAGACAAAGTATAGGTGGCAAAGGTGATTCTGGTGGACCTTTAGTCGTTCGTGGTAAATTGATAGGTGTTTACTCTTGGACTGGAAGGTTTCGTGATCGAGAAAATGTAAATCCGGATGTTTTTATGAATTTGCAACATTCTGTATACGCAAACTGGATTCAAGCAAACGTTATGCTTAATCACGGTTGGTATAGTTTACTGAGAAATCCTATATAGGTACTTTCAGTAGAGTAATAGAGTTCAATCTGAGTCTATTTAAGGGAGTTGAAACTAAGTTCTAGCCTCAGAATTCGATTTTTTCACTTTAACCAATAAATATTATAATTAGCTATTTGTTTGCTCTGTAACGGTACTCATTTTTTAAATATAATTATGAGTACAAAGCGAGTACTAATGAGCGATGTTTTATATGTGATGAGAAATATAATAAATCATGATATGTAATAATTCACATTATTCCTCTTTTATTAAGGGTCTTTGCTTGAATTCAAGTTCTAACCTTAAAATTCCATCCCTCCATTATATTGAACAAATATTAGAAATAGATATTTTTCGCCTTTAAGACATACTATTTTTTTTAAACAGAAGTGTCGCGATAGAGCGAAAATACAAATTTTTATATTTGTACATTCACAATCGATGAAATCATTTCAATTTTCGCTTTCACATCAAATTGACATACTGGATTTTCTCGAATATCTAGCTTAAATAAATTGTGGCGTTTTACTAAATCTAGAACTTCTCCTATACTCGATATTCCATTATTTCTTAGCGACAATACTTGGAGCTTATGCAAAGTAGGGAACCTCGATATTGATTTTATACCATTACTTGATAAAGATAGTCTTTTACATTCGCGTAAAGCGTAGAGTCGATGCAGTGAATTCCCCAAACTATTAGCTCCTAAATTTATTTCTTCCAAGAAGGCAAAGTAGTTCTCACTGCACAAAGTTGTAAGTCCAAGACCTGAAAGATCTACTCGATTCGAAGTCTGATCTTTATTCTCTTCCTGCGAGAAATTGTGTAAATGGTAGTCTATTATGCACTTACTCCCTATGGAATAAAGAATTATATATTCATATATATATATATATATACCATCCAAAAGAATGAAGGCCATTAGATCCAATTTTTAAACTCAATATTCGAATTCTTAATTTTACTTAACAAATATTATTTTGCGCTAAAGCCACCTTCTTTTTTAAAAAAGAGTATGTCTACAAAGCGAAAAATTTAATTTCTTCATTTTACTTTTATTATAATATTTTTTGAGTAAAGTGAAGAAATTGAATTTTGAGGTTAGATCTTGAATCCAACACCCTTAATAGAAATTCAACACGATTTCAGGGAGAATTAAAATTAATTGAAACAAGAACAAACGAAATAAAAAGAAGTCAAGGTAAATTATGAGGGTAGATCTCGAATTCTTCGCTTTAAGGAAAAAGTATTCAAATTAAATATTTTTTCTCTATATATATACATTTCTATTTCTAAAAGAAATACATACACAGAGTGGAAAAATATCTAATTATAATATTTGTTAAGGAAAATGAAGAAACCGATTTTTGAGATTAGAATTTCAATCCCACACCCTTAAAATACTTTTTAGTCCTCTGTTTCTTTTTAAAACAAAAAATAAATATAAAATCGACACTTACGCAAGTCTTTGTAATAACAATACCGAAGTTTGTCTATTTTCAACAACAATTCCAAGTCATTCAGAATATTCGAGTGGAATTGAATAATGTCGATATTTTTCATGAGAATAATTCCAGTTAACAAAGCCCATTTATTTAGCGGCTCCATTTCGAATAATTGTTTGTAGTTTTCCAACTGTTCTCTCAATTGTACTTCATTGTACTTTTCAATTTCAGAAATATTGGTGTTCAAAATCCAAGAACCATTCAAACGATGAAAGGGATAAACATTATCTTCGAATTTCAAGCAGATTTGACTATTTTCGCCAATATTCAAAGGTTGTTTGAACGTCGCTTCCCATATTTTTGAAAATTTTTCATTATTGGCGGAATTCAACTCGCAATTCAAAACTTTTCCATCTGCGGATAAGCAAATATTGGATGATTGAATAGAAATGTCCTCGTGAAAAACAATTCTGGCTTCGATCTGAGTCAATTGTGCTCTCCAAATTTTGCTTCTGAAAGTTTTGCTGGATTCAAGTAACCATCTCTGATAAAACCAAGCACTGGTGTCACTGGGATCCGTGAAAGTTGCGTTCATTACCAAATCAAGTTCTAGAAAAATATAAATAAAATGTTATAAGGCATTTCACAGGTTTCAAAAGATTTGAAGGGATTCTAAGGGATTTCAAAATAATCCAAAATAAGAGTTTAAAGATTATCAAGAGATTCTAAGTGATTTTAAGAAATTTCAAGAGATTTCAAGTGATTTAGGGGTGTTGGATCGAAATTCTAACCTCAAATTTCGATTACTACATTTTACTTAAGAAATCGCTCGTAATATTTCGGAATCTCTCGAGCGGCGCCGATACGGCGCCCTTTTTCGTTCAAACGAAAAACGAAAACGAAAAAGGATCGAGTGCAAAGGGTTAAATTATATTGGAAAAATTTGAAACTCCTTTTGAATCCTTTGAAATTTTTTTAATCTCCTAAAAATTTTATGAAATTTATTGATTTAGATATTTTCCAAAATCTTTTGAAACACTTTGCTATGCACAAAAAAGTGTGAAATTTCTTTTTAATATCTTACCTTCCTTATGATTATCAGCTTGGATGGTCAAATGTCTATTTTTATTAGGAAACATTTTCGATAATATTTTACTTCTGTAGTGCCAGGATGAATAATTGGAAAAATTATTTAATATTTTTGCCGTGGAAAATTCAAACTCTTCAACATCAGGTACTCCAGCTTTTCGTACTATAAAGTTTCTGTAATCCCAACAGTGAACTGCAAATTCATGAATATTGTATTAAGGCTGTTGGAGCATCGGACAAAAATTTTTAAATAAGCTCCACAAAATGGCGAAATATGTAGATCACTCTAATCTGCCATTGTTTCGAACATTTTGAAAATATCATTTTGAGGCCGGAAAAATACACGGTTTGAAGTGCCATTTAGCAAGGAAGGGTTTCTCGATATGAGGAATGGTGCTATGAAGCCGTTTTTTTTTTTAATTATTTGTTTGGCTAAAATAGAAAAGTTTAAATACACGGGTGAGAGAAGGGTATACCCCTCAAAATGATATTTTCAAAATGCTCGAAAAAAATGGCGGATTAGAGTGATCTACAGCAATTTTTATATTTTTGAAAATTCTCAAACAGCCTTAAGGATGTTAAAACCAATTTATAACCTAAAAATTCGATTTTCTCATTTTACTCAACAATTATTATAATTAACAATATTTTGTCGCTGTGTAGCGCTATTCGATTTTTAAATAGAAATATGCATACAGAGCGAAAAAGTATCTAATTGTATTATTTGTTGAGTAAAATTAGGTAATCGAATTTAAGATAAGAAATTAGTTTCAGCAGTTTCAACGCCCTTAAAAATTTCAATATATATTTAGATTCGAAATAATATAGATTAAAATTTACAAATTTCTACTTCAAAGTACCTTAAATATTTTTATCAGTAGACTTTTTATCACTGGATTTTTGTTTGGGTACTTACAATTTCTTTCATCGATGTTCAGACATTTACTGCATAAAAGTAATTCTACTTTATAATTTGGCTCTGCTAAATGATCAAAGACCCAACAACGATGATGCCAGACGCTATAAGATTTTGGGTTTTCCCTTAAGCAACTTTCCGTTAATGTCAATTCTTTTTCTAATTGTCGCTCATATTCTTCTTCAGGCCTAGATTTAATTTATCATAAGTTGGGTTCAAACTCTAATCTCTCAAAATTCGATTTCCTCATTTTACTCAAGAAATGAAACATGTCTGGTTTCAATCATTTTTGCGTAAAATGAAATGATTAAGTCATTTACAATATTTTTTACTTGTTGATTTTCATCCATACGCTGTTTTAAAAAATAGTAAAAATATACTATAAGATAGGAAAGTAATAATTTACCAGTTATTTTTCATAAGTGCTTCTCTTCGAGTGTTCCAAAGAGTATAAATGTCCGGATTTCGAAGAAGCATTTTTTCTGTCACTAATAGCATTTCATCATCCCAAATCTCTTCTTTTCTCTGTCACATGAAATAAAATAGGTAATGAGAACCAAAGGAAAATATAAAGTTTTCGAAAGTTTTAAGTATTGTATTAATATTAAGAGATTTTTTTATGGTTTTTAAAATATTTTGTGGAATTTTAAGAGGTTTTTAGAATTGTAATGGATTTTAAATAAGGTAGGGTTTTTAAAAAAAAGTGTACTAAAATTGCCCGGGGCGCGCTAATTTTGTTTAATATTATATAACATAAGCACTAAACCTTTTGAAAAATAAGGTTGATCCCAGCTTTGTATTCCACAACCTTTTTTGCCCTCTCCAATTTTTTAATTTCCTCTTGTTCCGCTGTTGTACGAACTTTCACTCGACCGTGCTAAAAAGAGAAGAAAATTTATACTTTAAGACGTTGAAAACCATTTCTAACTTTAAAATTCAATTTACGCAATTTACTTAATGACTATTATAATCAGACATTTTTTCAGTCTTTAGCATTATTTATTATTTTTTAAATAAAAATATGCATTCAGAGTGAAAAAAATGTATAATTTGAATACTCTTTTTGTAAAATGAAAAAATTGAATTTTGAGATTAGATTTCAAATTCTTACTTTTGTGCAAAAAGTAATAAAGTTATATATTTTTCGCTCTATAGACAACTTCCTATATTTAAAAAAAGAGTAGCTCTACTATAGAGCAAAAAATATCTCTAATTATAATATTTATTAAGAAAAATGAAGAAATCGAATTTTGAGGTTAGAACTTGGACCCAACAGCCTTAAAATCAAGTCACTCATTTATTAAAAGTGAAAACAAATTTTAATGTACATTTTTGTAAAAATGGAATTAAAGAATTAAACATTTTTTACAGTTAAAATTTAAGAATTCTAAAAATAAGGCTCCAAATTAGAAGTGATAAAATGGACTAAAAGAATGTTTTTGATCATTTTTAAAAATTTAATATTTTTCAATTTAAGGTGCTAAGGATTGTATAAGAATTGTATATTTTAAAAAACTGAAAATGAAACTTTCAAAATAGATTTTAGTTCGTACCATTTTGCGAGATGTTTGTCGTTTCCAAGTAATGTGCAACTTTAAGTACACTTTGTTTATAGGTTATGATATCGTTGAATGGTATATGTATCGATGTTAATGTTTTATGGCTTTTATGGTATAGAACACAATTAACTTAAGATCTTTTAAAAAGTAATTTCTTTAATGAACCATTACATAAATTACTGCCAACTCAACATTGAACGACATTTACTTTGTTGCTTCAAGAATAGCGGCGCTACAAGCAGCTACAAGTGCTACAACTGTCAAAAAGATCCATTTATCCAATAACTAGACAAATACAAATACCAGGGATAAGCACTTCCTCATCCTTCTTAACTTTTTGCCAGGGTTGGGAAGTGACATATGTCAGTACATACATTCCTCACTAATAGGAGAATAGGGCTTTTTATTTAAGAGCGGAAGCTGAAGTGACGCCATGATTTCTCCCGCAAATTTAAAAATTTTCGGACACTTTTTTACGAAAATGTACGCAATTTTCCCAAATTTTATTATTAAAATAACAGAAAATGATACACCTGGTGCAAAATTACTGCAAAAAAGAGTGGAGGAACAAACCATGTGTCAATTGAAGAAGTGGTTGAAGTGCAGAAAGCAAATTGTGAAAGGAAAAAAGCAAGATCTCGTACACCGGTACGATAGCTTATAAGTTATTTTTATATTTTGACAGTAAGTACGTCGACATAACCTTACATTGCACGCTTCACATTTTCTGCACTCATCATAACTTTTAATGTGTTTCTTAAGATCTTTATCTAATATCATACCGTTTTTAACTTTGAAACACGTTTTAGGAAAGGAAATAAAAAAATAATTTCCTTTTTGATATGATTTGCTCCGACTGTCATTGTTGCAAAAGCCGTAACTGCAGTGTTTATTTGCACCCGGTCCTTTTCTCTTTATGGGAATTTTTGTGAACTCATTAGCCATTATTTCTGTATTATGTTTACAATTCTGCGTTTACTTTTTTATATATTTTTAAAATAATAACTGAAACTTACTGTGTAATCTATTTAAAAAGTGTCCGAAATTTCCGGAAGTCCTATATATATTCTCGCGCCTGCGCATTATCCTTATTCTTAAATAAAAAGCCCTATGAGCAGGGATTGGTAAGTAAAATACCATATGGAGTGGGGGTTTTATACGTAAAATACGTAATTTACATAAGTAGAAAACTATGTATAACACGTAAAAAACCTCGAGTGACGCGTCACTTCACAACCCTGCTATGTACACTTCTGGATTTACCTAGGCTGTGGGATATGACAGAAAACCTAACAATTGTCTATTCCTGTAATGTAAAATAGATTAGAATGGTTAGAATTGCACCTTGACAGAAGAAAAATTTAAATAAAAATATCAGTATAGTAATACGCTCACCTTTATTGACAGATTTTTTGTACATTTATGTATAAAAATATGTCAAGAACAGGTACACGTTTGGATACTAAAAAAGTGGTATGGAATTTACTTATACTATTTACATGTGTTACTTACAATATGAGTAAACGTATGAGCAAATTCAATAAACACAGTCGGCTAAATCTACGTATATTTTTTCTTCTGTTTTCAGAATTCAGAGCTGTTTACACTGACATATGGTGCTCTCGTATCACAGTTATTAAAGGACTTCGAAAACGTTGAAGATGTCAACAAGCAACTTGACAGAATGGGTTACAACATGGGAATTAGATTGATAGAAGACTTCCTGGCTCGTACAGGTTCAGGTCGGTGTTACGATTTTCGGGATACAGCAGAGAAGATTCAAACTGCTTTCAAAATATACCTTGGTATCACACCTACAATTACAAATTGGAGTGCTGCTGGAGATGAATTTTCTTTATGTTTCGAATCCAATCCACTCACAGAATTTGTTGAACTCCCAGATAACTGTTTACATTTGAAATACTGCAATATATTAACTGGAGTTCTGCGTGGTGCTTGTGAAATGGTACAGATGGAAATTGGTGCGTGGTTTGTCCAGGATCAACTAAAGAACGACAGTGTGACTGAAGTTCGGGTCAAATTTATCAAAAGACTAGAGGACGCTATTCCAGCTGGCGAAGATTAAGGGCGTTAGGTTCAAATTCTAACCTCAAAGTTCAATTTCCTTATTTTACTCAACAAATATACAATTAGGTACCTTTTCGCTCAAAGCGCTACTCTTTTTTGAAATAGAAGTCTGTTTACAGAGACATAAAATTATCTAATTATAATAATTGTTGAGTAAAATTAGGAAATGTAATTTTAAGGATAGAAAATGGTTTAAACACCTTTAAGACTATTTTTCGGAAAGCATGACAAATTTCAAAGAGTTATTTCGATCAACTGCAGCATCTTATGATGCAAAATGTACCTATTTTGTAGTGCTTCTCATTGGATCAATTGTGTTCTTATTATTTAGGTATTTTAACCTGTATTTTCAGAGTAGAATGAATTTAATATATGTAGCTTGATCCTGTTTACTTGTTATCTTTATTAAGAACGTTGAATCCAAGCTCTAACCTCAAAATTTGATTGCCTCATTTTACTGATTTTACTCAACAATTATTTGAATTTGATATCTGTTCGCTCTGTATATGTTTAGCTTTTAGTCCATAGTTTCATTTTAGACGAAAGTATTACATAAAATTATACTTTTTTGCTCTACACGCATACTTCTATTTTTAAAATGAGGACGTTATAAAATTGAAAGTACTAGATTTAATGGGCTAATAATACTTGAAAATTAAAGAAACATTAGATTTTTTATTCAATTCTTACATATATATTTCTACACCTTTGAATTTTTATCTTGAATTCCAAATAACGGGAGGACAGCTCAAAAGATACTGGGTATATGAGCTATAAAGTATTATTCCAAATCATCATCATCATAAAGGTCGTCGAAATCTGAAAGAATAGTTTTACATATAAAACCGAATGTAATTTAGTTTTAAATTTCCTTTAAAGAGTTTAAAAATAGAAATAGAGAAAACAAATATTTATAAGATAAGTAAATATCGACTTTTTCGTAAAATTTATACAATAACATTTAAAGTGCAAATTTCAACTTACCGTTGAAAAAGTCTGCATGAACCGCTTTATCATCAAAGCTGACATCGACAAATAATCGGTTCGATCCTCCTGGCTAAAAAAATTTAAATGTATGTGTACATTTTTTCAAAACATGTAATCAAGGACGAAGGGTTTTTTTTTCAACATTTTTAATAAAATTTAGAATATGTATTTTTTTAAATCTCGAAAAAAAGATTTTAGACAAGAGTTGACAATTTTTTCGTAATCTATTTACTTTTTGGATAATTATTATATGCTTATCCAGGTTTTAAGGCTGTTGGAGCATTTTCAAAAATATAAAAATTGCTGTAGATCACTCTAATCTGCCATTGTTTCGAGCATTTTGAAAATATCCCCGGTAACAATGTGTGTATTGAAATGAATTAAAATGATTTCGAAAGTGATCAAAAACGTTTAATTGAAAACGTTGTTAATTTGAGTTAAATATTGTCAACACTTTAATCCAGAACAATTCTGCAGGATTGAATCTATATTGAAATGTTGATAAT
>JAUESH010000043.1:18826051-18838591 GCA_032275165.1 Synergus magnus | reverse complement strand
TTTTTAAAGGTATTTTGAATCGCGCGCCAAATGCGGCCAACCAGCGCGCAGCTCTAACGCAAGCGCAGTATCTGGGTGTCCGCTTTGGCATCACTGGGCGCGCTGCGGCGGTATTCGGTATTGCAGTTATGCAGTAATGGAAGTATTTGGTTAAATCAACCAAATTGTTACGTTACATTAACCAAATCATTTTTCTAATAAATGACATGTTCTGCTCAAGATATTTATTTGGTTGAATGAACTAAACATGCTCAAATAAAATAATTACTTTGAATTGACCCAGGGCCGAATTTATATTAGGGGCCGTCGGGGCCGCGGCCCCCACTAAACACTACAAACAATTTTTTTAATAAAATAAAGAAACCCAGTGGGCAAAAAAACATTGTCATCCTCAGGACGTCCTAAAGACATCCTTAGGACGTCTATGTCAGCCCAATTGATGTCCTAAAGACGTCTCACGACCAAAAGATGTCAATGTCTTTTTGCCCACTGGGAAATGTAGGGGCTAAAAGGCCCCCACATTTTAACAAGCCCTAGGGCCCCCACTACCCTAAATTCGGCCCTGAATTGACCAAATGAATTCGTTGCGTTTTTTTTTAAAGAATCAAATGTTTATAGTTGCGTTGACCGAATTTTTAATTTTAACAAACTATCTAGATTGAACGAACTGTTTTGCGGAATTAACTTAATCTTTTCTGAGTATACGACTCCTTATATACTATAAAATTCCAAAGAGGAGAGATAAATAATTGAATTACTTCATTACTTTTAGACTAAGTTTATTATAAAATATATTAGAACATAAGTACATATTAAATTAGAAAGAACATATAGTATTGCTCAAAAGTAACTAAATTATTTAATACTTTTTCTTGTAACTATACGTCGAAATGTTATCAAATTGTACGTTAAATAAGACTAAAATTAGAGGATTTCATTAATTCGGTAACAGAATATTCTGTAAAAGAAAAAAACTTCAAGAAGTTTTTAGCTTTTAGCTAAAATTGTACAGTATCGCCAGGTTTTGCCGCCCTATTAATTTTAAAATAAAAAATTAATTTCTAAAATCTTTATACTTTTGAGCCGTACTTTAAGTGTAAGGTACCCAGGAAAAATGGTTGTTTTCTAAATATGGAAAACAAGTTAATGATAATAAAAATAATATTGTGGCAGCTGCAGTTTCGAAAATAAACATACATTATACATTATGTACATCACAACCATAAAAGTAAAATTAAAACATGTCGGAGGATTCATATTACTACTTCTCTCAATGAAATACATATGTATATAAAAATGCACAGCTGGTAGTCAGTCTGATAATTAATGACAAGTTACCTAACTTGTTTGTCAATCCTATTGTCCACTTTTGTTTCGCTATTTACTGACGCGAAAGACTTCTATTGTTATAAATAATTTTTTATTTCGTTGTTAATATCCTCACCGATAGAAATGACGACCTTAAAAGAACTTTCTGTCTCTTCCGTTAATCTCAACATGTACATAAAATTCGAAAGTTCTCAAGATTAATTTAGATCAAGATGGCCCCGAAGTATCAGTCTTTTCAGTTAGAATTTTGCTTAGAATTATATATAGTAACAGTAATTGAGCGTATCTCGGAGCTCAGAGCATAATGTATATATGTATGTAACATAACACATTAAGCTTTTGATAATTCAATACCACATGCACACAGTCAACTGCTATGTATAGAGTAATAATTAACTTGACTCAAAAATGTAACAAAAATTATTAAACAGTTCATAAACTACGTCACATGACGAGAACAAATGAAAATGTAACATTTCTATCAGTTACCTGTGAATATGTGGTTAGAAAAAGTGGATATGTACATCTTACATTATTTATTATTATAACTTTATGCGATTCCTTCTCTGATGTGTTCGACATAAAATTGACCTACGTTTGCTTAATACTATTGTCTATATCATAATTAGATAATTGCAATAAATATGAGGGAACTTTACAAGATCCCATGTCTCATTATTTACTTTCGAGAACTTGAACTTTTCGAGATATCGAAAAAATTTTAAAGAACATAAAATTTTTTAACTATTTAACAATTTCGATAAGTAACATTTCGAAAACTCGAACCGTTTACAAGTATTGAACAAATTTCGAGAACACGAAACTTTCGAAGTCTTAAAGAGATTCGAGATATGGAACAATCTCGAGAAGTCGAAAATTTGGAGAACTCGCGCAGTTTAGAAAAGTCGAACGTTTCAAAATCTCGAAATGTTTCGAGATACCAAAAAATTGCAAGAAATCGAAGTTTTTGAAGAAAAGCTCACAAAGTTTCCCCATTTTTATTGTAAAGCGCAAGGAAACTATTTTTATAACACATGCATGATTTCAGCCGTTTTTCATGCCTCTTAAGCGAGGCCAAAGCTCTACTTTTCACTCCCTAGGGAGTAAAAAGTGTCGTCATAAGTAAATAGTAAAAATTATATACCTTTGAACTCATATTTTGCCATAATTGGCCCACTCACCGTGAAAACTTTAGAAAAATTTGGTTGTAGATGGTAAAATTTTCCCGAAATTTGTGGTAATTTTTGTTACTTTATGGTAGCTTTACCAATCATTTATGGTAACTTACCAAAAATTACCCAAAATTCAGTTTGAAAATGTCCAAAAATTTCTGCAGATTTATGGTAATTTAATTTTCCAACTTTTAGTAAGTTGCTATAAATTACCGGTAAAATTATCATAAATTACATCTAATATGAACAGAAACCGTGCCTATATTACGAAAAACGTCTGAAATCACGTATGTGTCATAGAAAATATCGTATTAAGGTTGATCATAACAGTAACTGCAGTTTTACAGTAACTGCTAGACTCTGAGTTTTGATCTTTTTGTAAAAGCAGTTTTAACTACATTTACTGTCTCTAAGACAAGACTGTCCAATATTGCTACAGTAAGCTCATTTTTAACGGCTAACTCATCACAATGAAACTTGGTCCACTCATCCTCTTCAGCTTGTGCCTCCCTCGCAAGTAATTCATCGACTCGATCTCTCCTTTTTCTACTCCAACGCATCACCATATTTTCTCGCTGAAGTTTCGTCTTAAAACCGAAAAGTGTAGCCACTTCTTTGTTGACATATTCGGTCAACTCCTGCACGTTCTTGGGAATTGTTATTGCCGGTTTTGTTTTTACACTTGGTCTCGTCCAACTTGGGCCAGGCTGTTCGTACTCCATCCGATAAACTTCAGTGATAGTCTCTTTACACAGGTCAAAAAGAAACGTATTATAAATTCTTCTGTCTTTCCGCAATGTTTCGCTATCTTTACTCAAGTCCCAGATTTCGGGAGGAGCCTCTAAGCTCATGATATCTTCGCCACATTCCCTCGCTTTAAATATTAAAGATGTTGCTTTCTCTGTGAAAGCTGTTAGATCGTCTACATTAGTGGGAATAACTGCAGGTGGAGGCGACGGAGAACCCAGGGATGCAGTGACCATTCCACTGCCAGGGGGTGTGTAAGGCGGCGGTGGTTTATTGGGAATTTCTCGCACATAGTAAGACACTTCTTCAGCTTCTAGTCTCTTAATCTGTAATAAAAATCAGGTGAAACGTTAAAATGATATAGAGAGCTAAATTTCGAAATTAAAATTCATTTACGGAAACGAGTATTATTTAAATACATCTAATTCTATCCAGTATATTGATCAACTCTGGTTTCTTTCTAACTACAAATAGTTCACTAAAAAAATGCATACCTCCAACTCAATTTGTAATTGTTCTATTCGAAGCAGCGTTGCGTCCAACTCAGGAACTTCCAAACCAGGTTGTTTAAGCGAGGCTGTATAAAAAAAAAAGTTTAGTCAATGGGGTTCAAAAGAATTTAAAATAATTCAATAGTTTTAAAAAGAACTAAAAAAAAAAAAAAAGATTAAAGAGAACTCAAAAGAATGGTTCAAATGAATCAACTGCCCATTTAACCTTTTCGGGAGTGTATAAAGTCATTAAAATATGCTCACCTTTTAACTTGTCTATCATAGCCGTGATGTCCTTCTCCGCGTTCGTAACAAGTGGCGTTACGTGAAAGTCCGCATTAGACTCCAAATTTTGATGAATCGAAATACTACTTAGCAAATCATTGTCCAAACCTTCAATATCTAATCTCGATTTATTGGGATCTTTCTCCACCTCACCTTTTACTTCAGAAATATTTTTTCCTGCATCTCCTTCGCTCGAGTCGGAATCATCAGTTTCACTAATTTTTACACTGTTTTCTTCCTGCTCATCAACTGCTTTCCCTTCAAATTCATTTTCTAACATTCGATTTTCTTCCAATCCACTCTCAAAAGACACAATTTGATCAGTTTTCAAAACCGACTTCGCCGAAATTTCATCCAGAATTTTCGCAACATCTTCTGCTTTACCCGCTTCATATTTTTCAGGCACGGTTAATTTCTGAGGTCTATCTGATTCAATTTTGTCCAAAATTAGAGAAATCTCAAGGCTCTCCTCGGAAATGTCTTCATATTGTGGATTCCTCAGCACTGAAAATGTTTTTTGACTCTCAGTATTATTCAGACTATTCTCCAATTTTGCAGAATCACTCTCTTTGACCTTCTCCAAAGTTTCTAATTTATCTTCAGCTACTTCGACCAAATTGTCGAGCTGCTCACCTTCCGAACTATCTTGCTCTTCTATTTCGAAACATTCACTAATTTCGACCCCTTTTAAAACCTTTTCTTCAGTCAGATTATCCTGACTAGTTTCTAAATCATCAGGAAATATCACTTTCGACTCGAGCTCAAGTTCCGGTAAACCATGGCCTTCCAAACTTTCCGGTTCTAATTCCGAAACTGTCAAACATCTTGGTATGAACAATTTTTGAAAAGTATTTTTTTTCTCTACAAAGGAAAGGTTTATTAAAGGTTCGTTTTGGAAACTTGATTGATCATCTAAACTCGTTTCTTTCAGGGATTCAATTTCCAATTCAGACTCTTTTTCAAAATTCGCAAGTGTCTCAATATTTGTAGATTCGCCCAGAGGAATAAAATCGTTTCCACTATCATCAATTTCCGCAATTCGATTATTTTCAAGATTCAGGCTTCCTCCTTTGAAATCTGGTTCATCTTCTTTTTTATCTAAGACTTCTGCCTGCTGATTTTTAATTTCTTCTAGATTCTGGAATTCAAAGGATTCTGAAATTGTCCAATCATCGTCTACTTTCTCTTCAATTTCAATCTCCAGATCTTCATTTTCGACCTGTACATCTTCAGTTTCGACCTGTAGATCTTCAGTTTCGACCTCTAGATCCTCAGTTTCGACCTCTAGATCTTCAGCTTCCTCTGGATTTTCTACTGAAACATTTGAAGATTTTTTTGTAATGGAAACAATCATCTGAGGAATTTCGTTTTGCTCGGAATCGATTTCTAAATCTTCTGTTAGACTTCCAAAATTTTTCGAGTTCTCTCTTATATTTTTTGATGAATCTAAAGGCTCTAAACTTTGATTTTGCGAGGCCCTTGAAATCATTTCAGAAATCGATTTGATGTCTCCCTCTAGTGAAGTTAAATCATTCGATAAAACTTGACTTTCCTTCTGTAAACTTCGCATTCCTTCCTCGAAAGTCTGATCAGTCTGGTCAACTTCCAAAGACTTGATGTGATCAGAAATGATCGATTTTTCAATTTCGTTGAGCATTTCTTTACTTCTTGCCTTAAAATCAATCTTTGTTCCTAGATTCTGATCTCCAAGATCATCGTCACTAATATCTATATCAATGCTCTTGAGATCCTCAATTATTTCGCTTTTCGAGTTTTGGAAACCTTTCGATTCTATCGATTCGGGCAAATATTCCGAAATATCTTCAGACGTCCTTTTTTCAGAATTTTCTTCCACAGAAACTTCTTTATTTTTACTGAGTGATTTTTTACTAATCTGCAACATCATTTCTGAGAGTCTTTTGAGGTCACTTTCAAGAGTGCTGATATCGTCATTCAAATTTTTGCTGTTCACCCCGATATGATCTAATTTTCTGGAAAAGGACAAAGGTTCTGTATCGAGACATTGAACTTCTCCAAATTCTGGAGAAGTTGCCGGATTCTCGATAATTTCTGAAATTTCTGTGGAACTCTTAGAAATTTCTTCTACTTTTCTTCCACTGAGTGGAATTTCTGTTTTGGATTTCATCGTATTAATTTCGCTTAATAAACTTTCGGAAGTGAGACTCGGCGTCTTTGATTGTAAATTGATAGTTTCTTGAAACTGAGCATTTTCTGAGAGAGAATCTGGTCTCGAAATAGAGTTTGGTTCATTTTCTATCAGATCGTTTAATTCAATTTTATCCTGTGACTTCAGCTCTGAATTTTCGTTGCCTTTACTTTCGTAGAGTTTACAGCTTGGACTTAAATTTTCTCGTATATTATTTTTAATGAAATTAGATGAAGATTTGGACTGCAATAAATCGCTGCTCTTGTAGATTTCGTGTATCCTTTTTATAGGAATTTCAGGTATCTTGAAATCAGTGACTGACTTCGAATCTATGACTGCTTTCTCGATATTTTTAGTAGACTCCTTTCTAGTTTCTAATGTTTTTCGCATTTCGTGAATCGTTGTATCATATTTCTGTTTAATGAATAAAAATAAAAATAAAAATAATAAATTGTTGAAATTTATTTAAATTTTTAAAATCTTGAAACCTATTTTTTTCAAAGATTTTTTATTTTAATTTAAAATTTAGAAATAAATTATTGAATAAATTGAATAATTCAATTATTCAAATCCTGTATTAAGACTGATAAGATCTCAGATAAAAAATCAAATTCATTGTGATTTTTACCCTTGAAGATTTCAATTTAAAATAAAAATATTAAATATTTAAGGATTCCTTGCTTCATTTGGAACGGAATAATGTTTTTAAATAAAAGCATTTCTTATAATGAAACAATTTCAAATTTATGTTTTAAATTGAAGTCGTTTAAATTTAATAATAATTGTCAAATTTTGCCTCAAAATTTTCCAAATTGAAAATAGTTGAAAAAGGTGAATAGATGACAACCTGTGATGACTGTTTCATGTATGAAAGAAACAACTATACCTTGATTTGATTAAGCAAACTTGCTTCCATAGCTCTTAGTCTTTGCTTCGCTTGCCTCTTCGCTTCTTTCTTTAGCTTTGCCATCTCCGTTCGTCGATCTGCTAGCTTTTGTGCTAAAAGTTCTATTCGTCCTTCTACATCGCTCACATCAGATGAAACAGTAGTGTCTACGAATTACAAGTTTAAAAGAACTTAAAAGGAGCGAAAAAATAAGGATTTTAATATTTGTTAAACAAAATGAAGAAATGGAACCTCGAGAATTAGAACTTGAACTCAACAACCTTAAATGTTAAATGTTAAATGCAAAATACTGACCATGGTAAGAAAGGGCTTGTGAGGCGGCATTAACAAGTTTGTAGGCAGCCTGTTCCATACGTGCAACACGATTTTCTTCTTCACGAAGTCTAGTATGCCAAGCGATCCACTCTTCCACACAAGTTCTGCGCGATGCAAGTGCAGTTTCCCGTGCATTTAAAATTCTACAGATCACATTATTAAGAGGTTATTTAAGAGTTAATTGTAATTATTAAATCGTCAATAAACAATAGAAGAATAAACTCTCAGAGACCTCACTCTACCCCGATTAAAAATAATTAAAATACAGAAAATAATTGAGAAATAAAACTTTTGATGACAAACATTTAATAATGTCTTAGTTAAATCGAAGCTCTATATAATGCAGATAAAGCCGCAGCAGAGAATCTATTTTTACAATGGCACACTTCGTGGCGAATATACGTTTTGAGTTTATTATTAGAATTCTAAAACCCGGGCGGCGAGATTTAACTTTTTATACTTTTTATTACTGTTGTGCTAAAAAAAATGTAGGCTACGATTGATTAATTGAGAAATCAATTCCAATCTTTCAATTTCTCTAAAATATTTTTAAAATCCTGTGAAATTCCTTCAAATCTAACGAAATCCTTTGAAATCTTTAGACTAATTTGAAAAGTTCTTATACCTAACTATGAATAATAATAATAATAACAATAAAGGTAAAATAATCAAATAATCCAATACATAATACTCACTGTTCAAGTTTCTTGGACGTTTTAAAGCGATTATTTTGTGACCGAATAACAACAGATCTAGAGTAACTTTTTTCGCTATCACCAGAACTGTGATGGGAAATCGTTAATGTGCTGACCTGCGATCTAGTAGATATATTTCCCATATTCGGACTTTCTTTATCTTCTGTCTGAGAAAAATTTTCCAACTGTCCACCCTTTTTATCAAGTGCTTCAAAGGCTTTAATATTTTCCTTCGCTTCACGATCGTTAGCCATCTCTCTTAAAAGTTGATAATTTTTGTCCTTGACAGCTTTCGAGTGTTTCAGTAGGGCTCGTAAAGAGCTTTGACTTTCATTGAAGTCCAGCTCTTCCAAAATTGAATTTTGATAATTATCGTCAGATTGTTCGGCTTCAAGTTTTGATCGTTTATTGTGGTGCCCAATTACCTCTTCCCAAACTTGGGAGTCACTCTTTGATCTCAAAAAGTTTTCCACAAGAATGTCAGATGTCGACTTTGTTTTGTGACTTTTAGATCCCTTCCGTTTGGAACTAGACTTGGCATCAGAAACACTAGGAAACTTTTTCAAATCCTCTTTTTCGATCAGTAGCGGTTTTTCCACTTTTTTTGAGCCTTTATATTTCATTTCCAAAAGTTCGTCTATGGTTGAAGATCTTGGAGCTTTTTTCAACCTGACATCTTCGGTGTTATCAGTTTCAGGATTCAATTTTTTCTGAGGTTTAGATTTCAAAATGATGTGAGGATCGAATTGTAAGTATTTCGATTTTCCAGATAATTCTTCAATGACAGTGTCAGACTCCGATTTTTCGTGATCAAAAGCAGATTTAATTGGATACATTGGAGGCAAGCCAGCATTTTCTCTCGTTTGACTCTGACCAGACAAAGCAATAACCGAGCCTTGTTTCAATTGAGAATGTAATTCAATTTGACGTAAAATATCGGCTCGGGGCATTTTTTCTTCGAATTTTCGAGATTTTATGTCATATTTGCTTTTTTTAAGAGCTTTCATCATGTTAAATTTAGAAAAACTTGCTGAAACGCTTCCGTTTCCATCGTTGAGCGTTTCAAATTTGTTGCTATCTGATTTCTGCAAATGATGAATTATCAAAGCAATGAATGAATATGAAAGCCTGAGACATTTTAAAAATATTATATTATGCAAAAAGGGGGAGAATATACAAAAAGGGGGAGAATAGGGACTTTTTAGGACGAGGGTAATTATTTCAGTACGAGCCGAGAACGAGTACTGAAAAAGTAGACGAGCCACAAAAAGTCCCAATTCTCCCGGAGAGAAAAACAGGGAAAAAACTCAGAACGAAAAAAAAATTTCGAACGTACTGCCTCTAGCGGAGAATATTGATACTTCATTATGACTGAACAATAAATAGGGAATTGAAAATTTGCGTGTTTTGGATATTTATCCCTTCCTTGGTGTATAATATACTATTTTACTAATAACAAAAATCATACCTCTGACGTAACAGCCTCAAAATCCAGTCTTAAATATTGTTCGTCGTCTTGTTTTAAGCTGGAATCAAATGCTTGTAGTTTCATGTCTACTTGCGATCGATCTATTTGAGATTTGTCGGAGTCAACCAGAGAACTCATAGAACTGTTGCTACGGATATCATAACCTTTCATAGGACCTGATAAACGTCGAGGAGATTGACTATCTGCACTTCTTTTGAGTTTTGTTAAAATGTTTTTTGTAGACATTTCAGGATTGAACATATCTCTCTGCTTTTGTAACATAAGTTTTCGCTCCTGACTTGCGATTTTGTGAAGTTCCTTAAGCCTATTAGAAAATTAAGAGAAAATTAAATATTTTTATCATAGATTTAATTAATATTAAATTCTACATATACATATTACGTTCTTCAAATAAACTAAAAACGATAAAAAAATTTCTGTTTTAACACCATCCACAACATCACAAAACGTTCCAGAATAAAATAAAGAGTATTCCATAAAATTCAAAACCATTCTAGTAAATTTCTGAATTTACATAAGACTTATGACTCAAATCTTAATCTTAAATTTAAGAGTTGAAGTTATCTTTCATTGTCGATGCGTCGACGGTTTTTTTCATAAAATAGCATAAAATTTAGATGTTGCGTTTTGATAATAATATTTGAATTACAAGAAACTGCTAACCTGTTCATTTCATCCTTTTCTTGTTGAAGCTTCAATAATAAAGCACGTTGCTTCTTCTTGACAGAACTTATTCGACTGTCTTGACCAGTATCTCTCAACTGTCGCTTTTGCTCTTCCAATTTGACTAACTTTTTTGTCCGATCATTAAGTGTCTTCTCGCGAGATTTAAAAAGCATTTTAATTTTATCATATCTCTGTTTTTCGTCTTGTATGAGTTGTGCCATCTAGGTGAAACCAAAATACAAATAAAAATGTCTTCAAAATAAACAAGGAGTCTACAGAAAAATACCAGGGCCAAAAATGTTTTAAATTTCGGACTAAACACTTTTTGTAAGCCTCCCCTCCCATTTTTTAAATCTGAAATTGTGGATAATATATTGAACTTTTGAAATATAAATTATTGAATTAGATGGTTTAATTTAAAATTCCGCGAAGTTCCTAAAAAATCTTTTGAAATCACGTTGTTGAAATCCGGAATACATAAAGTTTGTCATATTAAACAAAACATTTTAGGCTCTGAAAGATACTATTATAAGATAATCAATAATCAATAATCATCAAACTGCTTACCTCAAGTGCCAAATCTTTATTAAATGAACAGGTTACGTCTCTAGTCGATATACTAATCTCGGTACCAGTTTCGGTCTTTATAGACGACGTAGTTTCGTGTAAGCTTATTTCCGACATGCCTCTCATTTTACTGGCCAATGAAACGTCATCTACTTGTCCAAAGTTGTCATCTTGACCCAAAGACTCCAATGAAAATCGAGGGATATCCCAAATAGCAGAAGGGCCTCTTTGATAAGTGACGCCTGAAACTTCCTCGAGTCTACTAAGAATTCTAGATTGACAAAACTTGACGTCTGTTTGCGTGGCAATATCATTGGCTGTTTGGGTTTGAACTTCCGCTACTTTTACCAATGACTTGAATCTTTTGTTTGCATTGTCGTCCATTTTTTCAGATAAATTTCGTACTGGCGTTACTTGACTAAGAACATCTTCTTGACTTAGGGCACTGCTTTTCTTCGGTAATTTAGATCCTTCGCAAGGTTTTCCATCCAAGAAAACTGGGCCTTCATCGTGAGATCCTGAAAAATGTCAGATACATTGTGTTTACAAAAATAAGTTAGCAGACTTTCATATAATTCGGCACCAATGGATTGAATCCGAATTTTGAGTCAACATTTAAAAATTCAAAATACCGTATCCAAAAAACGACCAAAATAGTTGAAAAATATAATAAATTAGCAGATCTTTATGAAATTTAGAATCAACAGATTTTCGGGTCACTGATACCGAATTTTGAGCAAAAACTCAAAAATTATTGTTTGCATACAATTATTAAATGTAACGTAATCTGCGACTAAAACATACCTGTGTCAATAGATACAGCCTCCGCTTTATTCAGTCCAACTTCTCTTTCACTTCGCAAAGCGTTTAATTGTTTTTTCATCTCTACATTGGCTAATTTTTCTTTTTGCAACAACATTCGTTCTTCAGCATGCTTTGCATTGTAAATGCTACTTTCAACGTCCATAACTTGACGAAGGGACTCGTTAAATGAATCAAGAAGATTCAATTCTGCTTGAAATTGCATATGCAACGCAGTAGGATGTAACTAAAATTAAAAAAATATATAATTAATATATTTCCCTAAATTGAAGACCGCACTCTTAAATTCAAAACAAAATGAAAGTTACGTTAAATCTATTAGATTAGTGCTCTATTTTTATGCAAAATATTTTTGGAAAAAATTCAAAATTCGTACCAAAAATAAAAAAAAAAGTTTTTTGGGCCAGTACTGCCATTTTGTTTTTTTCAATTACATTAAAGTTTTTGCATTAATCTTTAAAGTTAATCCTTTAATTATAAAAAACTCAAATATTCTCGAAAATATTTTTGTACAAGAATATTTTAAAGGAGTTAAAAACATAAAGGAAAAGAAATGAACTCTACCAATTGAATTTCTTCTTCTTCATTTTCAGCTATGACTGTTGGCTTATTCTTAAAACTTGTGTAATCATTTTCCTTAGAATTCTCTTGCAGAAACTGTTTTCTTCTCTTGGACCGAAGCATTAGATTTATGTCGGGAGTAACCAAATTTGAAAACTCTTCCTGTTGCGAATAACTATCATCTCTGAAGGAAATTCTTCTTGGATCAAGAAGCATTTCAGAAAAGGTGTCAGTCGAGCTTTGCGATTCAGCACTTATGTCCCCTTGAGTTCGATCAGATGTGACGCTTTGATGCCTCGATTCCTCATTTTTTGCACTACTCTGCGC
>JAUESH010000043.1:18765281-18775369 GCA_032275165.1 Synergus magnus | reverse complement strand
AATAGTTGTTATTAGGAGAAAATTGAAATTTCACGTTTTTTCCCATGTATTTTTTTGAATTTCGGCCTGAAGTACAGTCAGCGCCGCCACTCAGATTCAGTCAACTCTCGTGACACTTTTATAGCATTGTCCGGATAGCAAGTGCCAGAGGGCTGTTATCGCCAAAATATTCAAAAATCATAAATTCTCATAAATTCTCAGAGAATTTAAGTCTTGGTAATATTGTCAGTTATATTCTCATTCTCGTTACCGTTCTTGTGCGTAGTAAAAGAGATATGATACTAAAAGAGATAGAGAATTCTTTTTCTCCAATTTTTTAGATGGAAAGTTAATTTTATCCAATTTTTTATTCTCTCTCTCTTTTACTCTTATGTGTACTTTCTGCTGCATAAGTTGTAGAATATTGAAAAGAAAATTATTAATTCTTGTGATTATAATGCAATCTATTATACCAGAACGATGGAAAATGCAATCAAATTAAAATATGACATAATAATGAACATTAATCATATAACAAATTTGTCATTCTTATAACTTATTAAGGTTTAAAAAATATTAATTGTATAAGTTAACAATTAATTAGTGTTTCTAAAATATTATTATAAATTTCAAATATTTTTATAATGACATTGACTTAAATAAAATTAATTCAAGCATAAACTTCTGTATAAACAATATTCTTAACAACATTTGTGTCTCTTTGGTCTCCTAAATATATTTTAAGAGAATCCCAGGAGCGAACACGTGACAATGCAACATAGAGTTGACCATGGTTAAAAACGTCTCGTCTGAGATCTATTCCGATTCTGTCGAAAGTTTGTCCCTGTGATTTATTAATTGTCATTGCAAAAGCTAATCTAATTGGAAATTGTCTTCGTCCAAATTGAAAAGTGTACCGATCGTCACTGTATAAAGTTATACGATTTATAAACACTGTTTGTCCCATTTTATCACCAGTTAAAATTTTGCATTTCAATAAATGATTTGCTAATTCTAAAACTTGTAATCGTGTTCCATTGCATAGGCCCTCGTTAATAGAAAGATTTCTAATTAACATAACAAAATAATTAATCCTTAACCGTAATTCATGAGGAGGTAAATTAGGAGGATTCAATGTTTCTAAATATTCTGGTAATAAAGCTTCTGCCATTTCGCCATTATCACAATTTTTAACAGTATTGATACTGGTATACATTTTTTCTGTGGATACATTTAGTAATTCAACGACTCGCTTATTAATATCGTCAACATCAACATTTCTGGCTGACAATATTGCCAAATTTGTAAGTTTATGAAATTCCTTATTTCTAATTACTGGCCCGTAGACATGTTGAGGATATGTGGATCACAGGTTGAGACAAATAAATAAGCGGTGTGATTATAAATGAACGATTGAAATATATTGTTACAAGAGACAAGTAAAAGAATGCTTCTGCTTTCACGGCTTCCGCAAACGGACTGACTTGATCTGCGCAGGTACAGAAAAGGAACATCCCTCACGCACTACGCACGAGTACGCACGGGTGCCATTATTTAGGGGCTTAATTCCAACACTTCCCCTCAACCGTGAGTGCGTAACTTCAAGGAAGTTCTCCAGCGTTATGGACCTAAGCCCAACTTCCTCACGTTCTCCAGATGTTTAAAACCTCCTAATCCCTTCGTGAGTACGTCTGCTATCATATCACCAGTCGGCACGTACTCAAGTTCGATGATCGCATCCTTCAGTACTTCCCTGATGAAGTCGTGGCGAATGTCAATGTGCTTCGTCCTGGAGTGAAACACATTGTTCTGAGCTAGTTTTTGCGCTCCCTGGTTGTCATTCCAAATCACTGTAGGTTCTTCCAGATTTACTCCCACTTCCTTCAGGAACCTTCTTAAGTACATGGCTTCCTTGACAGCTTCAGTTAAGGCCATGTACTCAGCCTCCGTGCTGGACAGTGCCACGGTTCGCTGCTTCTTAGCTTCCCAGCTGATTGCTGCTCCTCCAAAGACGAACACGTAGCCGGTGTATGATCTTCTGTCAGTCGGACAGCTAGCCCAGTCAGCATCCGTGTAGCCTTCCAAACAAACACCAGTCTTCCTGAAGGTGATTCTGTGACTCGTTGTTCCCTTTAAGTAACGTAGTACCCTCTTAGCTGCCATCCAGTGTTCCTTCTTGTAGTACGTGTTGTACTGACTCAGCGAGTTAACTGCAAACGTGATGTCGGGGCGAGTTCCCACTGGCAAGTACATTAAAGATCCGATTAATTCACGGAATGGATATTCCTTCAATTCTTCACCTGAACAGGACTCCGGTTTCATCAGTTTCAAGCTTGGATCCAAGGATGAGCTAACTGGCTTCGAATTTTCCATTCCGAAGCGTTTCAGAACCTCTTCCGTGTACTGCTTCTGCGAAATTCGGATTCCACCGACAGTTTTCTCGAATTCCATTCCTAAGCAGTAACGCACCTCTCCGAGGTCTTTCAACTCAAATTGATTCGTGATTTTTTTCTTCAGTTTTGATATCCACGACGAGTTCTGCGAGGCCATGAGCATGTCATCCACGTAGACTACCATCAACATTGTATCAGCGCCTCGCCTGGCAATGTATACGCAAGGGTCGGAGTCAAGAGGCTTCATTCCAAGCTTTCGAAGTTCTTGGTCCAACATTTTATTCCACTGCCTTCCTGCTTGACGCAGACCATACAAGGATTTTCTCAATAAGCAAACTTTGTTACCTTTCCTGACTTCGCACAGCATCCTGGTGATTTTTCTCCTGAGTTCCCGGTCAGCATTCGTCTTACTCAGCTTCGCCTTCTCAGCTATCCCCAGTAGAGCTTCCTCAAAAAATCGGGTAATTCCATGAAAATCTGCTCTTCTAATTTTCCGTTCAGGTATGCACATGTTATGTCCAGTTGATGAATCTTCATGTCATGTTCCACTGCAAGTGCCACGAGGGTCCTTATTGAGCTCAGTCGAGCTACAGGGGCAAACGTCTCGTGGTAGTCAATTCCATGTCGTTGGGAGAATCCTCTTGCGACGAGACGAGCTTTTCGTCTTTCCAGTTTCCCATCCGGTCCATACTTGTTCCGAAGAACGATTCTGCTGCTGATGACACCTTGATTCCTCGGACGGTCAACCAATTCCCAGGTATCATTATCGATGATCGCTTGGAGCTCGTCTTCGATGGCTGCTTTCCATTCCTCCGAGTCAGTGCTCGACATTGCTTCTCTGATAGTGATTTCTGCCACTCCTGCAATTTCTTCCATCGGCTCTGCTTCGTCGATGTCAGCTCTACCCATCGATGGCGCGTAGATTTTTCTTGGCCTACCTCTCGCTCCTGTTCTCGCGATCCGAGGCCTACCTGGTGCTCTTCGTCGTTGACCCTCGTTCTGGTCGCGTTCCTGGCGATCCTCTATTTCCAAGGGTTGAAGAACATCCCCTTGAGCTGGATTCACAATTTCCTCTACTTCACCTTCCGATGACTCTCCAGACTCCTCCACGTCTCCTGCCATGTGAAGTGGCTCTGCGTTTAGTTGTCTTCCTACGGGTGGTGGAGTTTTCTTGGGATTCATTTCCAGCTCAATGTAGAGTTTCTCTGCAATTTCCTCCGTGATGAAATCCTCAAACTGTCGATCTTCCTCGAATTTGTCCAAGAATGTCACATTCCGTGATGCAATTATTTTCCTCTCGGCAGGTATCCAAACCCTGTAAGCCTTTGACTGCTCGGAGTATCCAACGAAGATACATGGTTGTGATCGAGCTTGGAACTTTCCTTTTCCTTGAGTTGTGTCGAGTGTTGAGGCTTTGCATCCAAAATTTTTGAAGTAAGAGACGTCGAGTTTCCTTCTTAGCAGTGCTTCATGTGCAGTTCTTCCGTCCAAGCTTCTTGAGGGACACCTGTTCCGGATATAATTCGCTGTTACGATCGCTTCTGCCCAGAAGGCTGGCGATAACGTTGATTCCAGCATCATGCATCTGGTCATTTCCACCAGAGTTCGATTCTTCCTCTCAGCAATTCCATTCTGCTGAGGTGTGTGTCTGACGGTGAGCCTCCGCTTGATTCCGTTTTGGGCAAGAAAGGTATCAAATTCTGCGTTACAATATTCAGTTCCATTGTCCGATTGCACGTTTTTGATACATTTTCCTAACTGCTTTTCCATCAGTGTCTTATATTCCTTGAATGCTGCAAATACGTCACTTTTCTTCTTCAAAATGCGCACTTCACACCATCTCGTACAATCGTCGACGAATACCGCGAAATATCTCGCCCCACTTAGCGATTCTACTCTCATGGGCCCGCAAACGTCGGTATGCACGATTTCCAAGACTTCAGTGCTTCGCGTTGATTTCTTGGGAAAAGGGGCTTGCGTCATTTTTACCGCGAAACAAACTTCACACGTAGGTAAGTTTTCCATTTTCTCTATTTTCATCCCCACTACTGTTCCTTCACGCGCACTTTTCTTCAAGTCCTTTTCATTCAAGTGACCCATTCGTTGATGCCAAATTTCCAAATTCGACTTTTCACACTTTGTGGCAACCATCGCGACAGATTCTGAGTTTTCACTGACGTAGTACAAGTCATTAACTCTGTCCGCGGCCCACATTGTTTCGCCTTTAACATTCAACACGCGCGCGTTTCTCTGAGAAAACAGTACATCATAGCCACTATCCGTAATTTTACTTACAGATAGCAAATTGGTGCGTACATCGGGCACATGCAAAGCGTTTTCCAAAATCAAAACTTTTTCACCGTGATTGTCCGACACTTCAACTCTCACAGTTCCTTTTGCATTGATTTTGGTTGATGCACAATTAGCGAGACTCAACGAGCGATGTTCTAAAACGGAAAGTTTTTCAAACTTTCTCTCGTCTTTGCACAAGTGCGAAGTGCACCCACTGTCCAGACACCACTTTTGCATGGTCGTATCAGTCTTGAACGCGTACTCTTTCACTGGTTCTTCACAACTTATCAGGTGACAAATTTCCTCCGCATTTCCTGCTCTTCCGAATTGTTCACTCGTTTTTCGTTGCACTCACTCGCTTTGTACCCCACTTTCCTACATCGATGGCACTTGTACTTGAATGGTTCCTGTGACGTAGAAGACTGGCCTCCCCCTTTACCCGTCCCTTGCCCTTTTGGACCTCCAGACTTCTTCTGGGAGTAGCCCTTATTTCCGCCACCGTATGCTACCATTGCATTTTCGCCACCTTCATGTAGTTTATTTTTCCGCGCATCACTTTCTTCGATGACTTTTATCTTCAACATTTCAGGGTTAGGAAGGTCATCGCGTGATTCGATGGCACAACGAAAATTCTCATAGCTTCCCAGTAGACTGTACAATAACAAGATTGTTAAGAGATCTTCGTTAATCTCAATCTCCATTTCTTGCAATCTGTCAACTGCATCAAAAAAAACCTGCTATGTGATCGCGTACCATACATCCGCGCCTTCCTGCATCCTGTGAAGAATCAGTCTTTTCAAAAGCGTGGCTTTCCGAGCTGGACCTCTCGATTGATAAATAGATTCCAACTTCAGCCAAATTTGCCGAGAAGTGCCACATCCCTTGATGTGCCTCAATTCTAAAGGAGAAATAGACAAAACCAAGTCGGATTGTGCCTTTAGATCGGCTTCGTCCCTCTCCTCTGCTGCTCTTCGAGAAGCTTCCGCGTCGGCGTCATTTTGTGATACTACAGGACGCGTCTTCCCGCCGTTTACGTATTTCCAAGTCTCATTCCTAATCAGTAAAAACTTCACTTGCACTTTCCAGGTGTCATAATTGTCTTTCCCTAGTGCCTCTACACGTACCGAGTGCGTAGTATTCATTTTCACGAAGTGCTCAAAGGATTTTTAAAACCACGCTTCCTCTCGAAACCCACGCTTTCACTTTCACTGATTAGTTTTTCCACATTTATTCACTTGTGCACGCGGATCTGGGCCCATAACCTGTTGAGGAATGTGGATCACAGGTTGAGACAAATAAATAAGCGGTGTGATTATAAATGAACGATTGAAATATATTGTTACAAGAGACAAGTAAAAGAATGCTTCTGCTTTCACGGCTTCCGCAAACGGACTGACTTGATCTGCGCAGGTACAGAAAAGGAACATCCCTCACGCACTACGCACGAGTACGCACGGGTGCCATTATTTAGGGGCTTAATTCCAACAAGACATCTTCAGCGATATCTATATTAAACGGAGCTATGCAGTGTTTTGGCAAGTGCAAATCATTGTCATTATTGTTAGCAGTTCCGTCTCCAACGGATAATAAAAATTTTACAAATTCAGTTTCTTGTGGTAAAGTACGCATATTTTCAGTGAGAGAAAATTTGGAGAAAGCAGGCCACAATGAGCTGAACTTAATGCAGAGATTTACCAATTCATTGCGAGTGGCATTCATTTTTACGGGTAACAATTGTCTAAAATCACCTCCAAGCATCATAATTTTTCCTCCAAATGGTTTTTCGTTACTCAGTATATCACGTAAATTACGATTTAATATTTCTAATGCATGCCTTGGTGCCATTGGTGCTTCATCCCAAATGAACACATCAATACTTCTTAAATATTCTGCTTCTTTTGATTGTGCTTTAATGGTTTGTGATGAATCACCATATAATGCAATTGGTAACTTGAACGTTTTATGAACTGTTTTGCCATAAGGAAGTAAAGTAGCTGCAATGCCAGTAAATGCCATGGTACATACTTTCTTCTTTTGGCTTAGTAGTAAGTGGTATAAAGTTGTATAAACAAATGTTTTTCCTGATCCACCAGGGCCGTCAATAAAATAACATCGACATGTATCATTTTCATTATCGTGTAATAAAGTGTCTAAAACTTTGTCGATAATTTGTTTTTGATTTTGATTAAGTTTTTTGTATTGTTCGTTGCCTATAGCTTGATGTTGTTCGAACGATATATCATCTTGAATATCCTCAAATTCTGTAATATGAGGCATTGATGGAAAAGCAGCAATACTTGAATGTTCTGCACTAAGCAATGTATTTATACGAATATAAGCAATTTTCTGCGCTTGATTCATAGGCATTGTTCTGCAAAAATCTTGAGATAATGCATCTTTGTAATCCTCCCATAATTTTTCTACGTGAATGGGATGGTAATGAATTAAAAGTCTTACAAATAAGAATCGTAATTCTTGAGGCATCATCCAAAATGCAGCTTCATGCATTACATTATTCCACTCATTATCATTTTCAATTAAACCTAATGCTAAGCATGTAGCAATGAAACTGTCATGTATTATGCCGTTTACTGTTCTCAAATTTTCAAAACTTGTAGCACCTTTTATGTTTATCAATAATAAACGTAGATGGAATAGTTCAACTTGTGTTGGGCTAACAGAATACATATGACCCAAAACAGTAAATTGGTTTTGACGTTTATTCCAGGAAAGGGAAGTTTCTTTATCCTTATTTTTAAAAACATAATGAGATGGTATTTGGGAATATGTAAAATTTCTTGCATCTGGATCACGTGCATTCAACGCAAAGTATGCAGTTAACTCTGTTGATCGGTTTAATGCAGATGTAATCACATTTGGATCATCAATATTATCAATCATAATAGTTTGTTGGTTTGGTAAATGTACCGGTAATCGAATCCACTTTGGGTTAGAAGTCATTGTAACGAATAAATCAGGTTTTCCATATGTTCGTACTATAGTCATGGCATCTCGATAAGTCTGTAACATATTGCGTGGCGATCCTTGATATGTAGATGGAAGAATAATAACTTTTCCTATACGACTGTCTGTATTTTCTGCTCTTTTCCCTAAATGTTCCAATAGACCTTCATATGAATCAGCTCTTAATTGTTTTTGATTATTTCTCAAAAAATTCATTTTATCTTTCTCTATTTTTACATAATTATCTACTGTCCATTGCTGAAAAAGTCGACGTCCCATTAATATGTAATTCTGCTCTTCCCGAATCGCCATTCAATATTTAATGTAAGCATTTCTAGTAACTCTGCGTGTACTACCAACCATTTTTATCCCATCATGCCAACCTCTAGTTCCATGTGGATAAAATAATGGATAAGTCCAAGGTTCTACATTTTCATCCATAGAGCTTACGTACTGTAGGCGTTTAGTGTTTGCGTTACGTATTGTTACATATGATTCAGGAATTTCTCCGTCTGCTGTAAATGAAAAAAACAGCTGCTACTTCGTTAACTCTTTGAAAGTTGAAACGTCTTTTATCTTGACCTTTTTTCAAGGTGAATAACAATTCAAGTTCAGGCTCACAACCGTTATTTTGTACTCTCATTGATTCCATCTCATCTTTAATCATTTGATATGAATGACCAAACACGTTACATTGTCGCATTGCATTATCAATAGCTTCAACAATCTCTCCACTTAATTTAGAATTAACATCTAATCGATAGTCTTTTGCTTCATTAGAATCAACAATGAAAAGTTGGCCGTAGCTTGGTAATTCATTTTCAGCTGGATATAATGATGTATTGATTTGATAATAAATTTGTCCCTGAATCTTGAAGCAAAAAGGTCCAGGCCGTCTGTTATTAAATTGCACTAAATTAGCATTGAATGATGCAAATGAAAATGAGTTATTGTAATAACGTATATGATCGTAAAAATTATTTGATAAATAATGATTGCCTTCAAATAATTGATTAAAAATTGCTGGTGGTTCTGGTAAGCGTTCTAATACAACTTTCCCATCACTGCAGCAGTCATTGAAAGAATTTCCTTTATTGGATACTTTTTCTGCCCTAAAATGCTTTGCTCCGCAATGAGCACATAACACATTCATAGCACCAAGATAATGTTCAAAAATATTATTGAAATGATCCGCTAAATTACTTGTTGAAGGAAAATTTCTTTTGGAATAATAATTGTGATCACTCAAAGAAGTATTATTTAAAAATTGAATTCTGTTATTCAATGATACTGTAGGAAAGTGCGTAGATGAAGGCTGAGGTACACTTTCATTTAAACATGCACTTATATTTTTCTCATATGCATTATTAGTTGGAAGAGGAACAGTAGATTGTGTAGTTACATTTGTTTCCTTTTTATTTAGTTGAGGTTGCATGTTTGTAACTTTTGATTCGATATTATTTATTGATTCAATGAATAATCCATCTTGATTTGTTTCTATTTGATTATTATAAATCACTTTATGTAAAACAGTTGATTGAATGTCATGTTCTATCTTATTCCCACTTTGTTGCGTTTTTGCTTTTTGAGATAAATTTTGTTTATTGCTTATTGCATTTTCAACTACTTTTATGTTGGAAACATTATTGGTTGTATTGCAATAATCATGATCACGTAAGAAAACCTTCGAAAAATCATAAGCAGATTGTGTAGTTAGATTGTCATTTACTGGAGGTTTCATATTCGTAATTTGTGAATTTACATTACATAATCCATCTTGATTTGTTTTTAATTCATTTATATAAATCACTCTATGAGAGATAGATGGTTGAATGTCATGTTCTATTTTGTTTTCACATTTATGTACTTTTCTTTTTATTTTTACTAAATTTTGTTTATCAATTGTATTTTCTTCCATTTTTATGCTTAAAACACTTCTCGTAAACCCTAATAATATATATGTTGATATTCTTTAAAATCTACCTCTTCTGTTCTATTTAGATTTCTATTGTTTCTAGATTTCTATAGTTTCTGGATTTCTATGGTCTATGGAATTCTTTTGTCTAGATTTCTAGTTTGTGTATTTGGTCTATTTATTCTAAAAATCTGTTTCATCTATTAATATTTTCATCGCTTTATAAGAATAAGATAATTGTAGAAGTACTTTATTTTATTTTCAAATTTTGTACAAATTAATAAGATATATACTTATACTTATGTACCTAAAAACTTGACATCTATGTCCGAAAATGTCAGATTACCTGAAACATAAATATATGTGTTTAAGTAACAATAGAAACAAAATATTTCAAATTCATTGATAAATAGTATTGAAATGGAAAAAAGCTTTTACTTACGTTTGAAGAATATATGCTCTCCTTATTGTGACATAATGTCACTTATTATCATAAAATAATAATCAAAATTATTAATTAACGAATCGTTTGATATTGTATCCAT
>JAUESH010000043.1:18742789-18759049 GCA_032275165.1 Synergus magnus | reverse complement strand
GTCAATTTCTATTTTCCCTGACAACTACTCGCATTTCCCTGACTTCCTTAACAAATTTTTTTTTCCCTAACTTTTCCTTGACTTCCCTGACATGTGGTCACCCTGAATAGTTACTTTTAGTCACTATTTTGTTCAAAATTAGTCCCTTTTTGTCACTTTTTTGTTCAAAATTAGTCACTTTTAGTCACTTTTTAGATCAAATTAATCACTTTTATCACTTTTTTGAGGTACATTAGTCTGTGGCAGCCCTGTACATCCTTAAAAGATTGACATATGTAGATTTTATTATTCATACTACTTATTGCTGATATGATGGATATTTAATAATAAGTTATAAAGATATGTCAGCACAAAATTTAATACTCTACAGATAGTTATGAATGAAATGTGAAAATACAATTTAGTCAATATCCTATAAATTGAAAATAATTGTTTAATAACTTTAAACGTTTTGCAGGAGGACAAGGATCTGGTGCATGAGTTTGTTCAGAATGATGGACTGGCGTGCCTCATCAAGGTCGGCAATGAGGCCGATCAAAATTACCAAAATTACATACTACGTGGTGAGTACATAAATATATAATAATCATGCCTTTATATAGTTTTATGTTCATGAATATTTAAATAAAGCGCTGTTAATTATAATAATCAAAGATAATGCGTTTTTAATTTTCTTCTAGTTTATAAAACAGTGGTTCATGAGTAGAATTCTTTTTCTGTTTAATTCCAAGTACCTCACTAAAAATGGCATTTATTAAGGCATTTCATCCAATTACACTCTGTCTTCAATTCCGTTGAATGCTACGACTTTCTTGAAACAAGTTAAAAAAAATATAAGGTAGAAGGAAAAGGAAGTAACTGTCGAATTCAGTCAGAAGGAAAGTTCGGTTTAATCGGTCATATATCTTCAACTCGAATGCGATTCTCTCGGGATCTTCTCTGACTCGATTAGGACAAGTTCTATTTTCTTTTACGTTAAGGAAAATGCCAAATAAGCAACCCACATAAAGAAAAACACAGACACAAAACAACACAATGACAATTTTAGTAATAGCTAACAATAACTGTATTGTAAAATATATACATGGGGCATTCCAAGCCAAATCCTCCACTTTTGACCCCAACCCCTTTCGATTTGGCTGAAACTTTTTTATCTTTTTCTACCCTATCGAAAACATTTTTCAGAATTTTTTCAAACTTTTTTACCTAACCCAAAAAAAGTTATGGGTTTTTCAAAAAGGGGCTTTTTTCTTTTTCAAAAGTTTCAGCCAAATCGAAAGGGGTCGAGGTCAAAAGTGATCGATTGGGCATTGAATGCCCCATATATTATATATAGAGAGAAATAACTCTAATACAAAAAATATGATTTTGTAATGATTTTCTCGCGTGTGAACTTTTTTTAATGCAAGTTTTCTTGTTTTTTCAACAGCCCTAGGACAGGTGATGCTCTATGTAGATGGAATGAATGGAGTAATGGAACACGGTCAAACCGTGCAATGGCTGTATACACTGATCGCTAGTCGTTTTCGATTGGTTGTGAAAACTGCACTGAAATTATTGCTGGTTTTTGTCGAGTACGTAGAAACAAATAGCTTGCTTTTGGTGAGAGCTATAAGGTCAGTAGACACTTCTCGAGGGATGATACCGTGGACAAATGTGATGAAGTTGCTGAAAGACTATGATGCTGCGGACACGGAGCTCCTCATTTACGCAATGACTCTTGTTAATAAGTGTTTAAATGGTATACCAGATCAAGATACGTATTATGATCAAGTAGACTGTCTCGAAGAGCAGGGCATTGAGGGTATCATCCAAAGATATATGTCAAAGCAGGGGACAGATTTGGACCTTCTCAGACAGTTTCAAATCTACGAAGCTGTGTTGCATCACGAAGATGGCAATGACAGAGACTCTCCAATTAGGCAGCTTGATGATAATATTAGGTAATGATTAATCTTGATTCTTATTCACGTTATTTAGTCACTTGTCAGACTTGGATTGAATCTAAACTCATAGGATTGACTTATAAATTTATTCTATTATAATGTTCCAGGAAAACTCTTCGACATCGGAAATCTTTAATGGATTCACACGAGCGTCGAAAATCTCGCAGACATTCTACTGGAACGTCGCCGTTATCGATGTCTCTAAACGCCCGCTTAAGTCCGAGATTAAACCATTCGCTTGGTTTAAGTTCCTTGAACAATACACTAAGTAGTAATCTTAACAGTACGCTGAATTCGAGCAAACTCGAGGACGATGATGAGTCAAGTAGTTCACAAAGTTCTCAAGGTCTTGGAGATGTGCAGATGAATGGCAGTTACAAGGAGAACAAAGTCGGTTATCCAGGTAGGCTATCGCAACTGACAAATGACATTTTTCAACCTCTTGTGTATTAAGTCATTTTTCAGCCTGTGTAATAAGTTAGTTAGAATCCCATTTAAAACTATAACTTCTGATAGTATGGGAATGTAAAAACTTGCTAAATTCCTTTCAGTGGACGTTGGTGTTACTCCCGCCTTAAGAAGACGGAGGGAGAGAGCCGAAAGACAAAGAAGCTTTATTAGAGAACAGCAAGAGGCAACTGCCAATTTGAGGGCCTCTATTGGGCACCCGGACGATCAGGAAAGTAAGTATTATTGTCACCGATAACTGAAGACCAATGCCTTACGACCCATGATCATGAACCATGATTTATATCCGATGACATGACTAATGACTTATGACCTGTGACTATAACTAATAGCAACCTTCTGTAATAAATAAGTGAAAAAAAATAAGAATAATTTTTTTATTTTCAAGGTCTCTTTACAACTAATGGTTTACGATATACAAATGGTTCATCATATGATAGAAATGCAGATTCTCCTTCCAATAAATTATCCAGAGGAAATAGCAGAAAGGATTTGACGCCGTTAATGAACGCAGCCAATAAATTAAATTCTGAAGAAAAAAAGCCTTGGTACGGAAGATGCCCTGACGAAGGAGTCGAGTGTGATGAGGGAAACCATATCGATGATGACGAAGATCGACGAGTAGTTTTACAATTGAAAAGAGAAGGTACTGTGAAAGATCTTACGCAGAAACTTGCAGCTCAGAATCTGATTCCAAGCAGTCCAGTCGAGGAAAAAGTTTCCAGGTAATAAGTAGTTTCTTATGACGCACGACGACGACTTTATGACCAATGACAATGATTTATGATACTTGACTCAAGACCTATGACTTATGATACGTGACTATGACCCATCACCGTTAACTTATGACCAATGACTTACAGCTTATGACCAATGGCTTTCTGCTTATGATCAATGTCTTTCTGCTTATGACCAACACTTTATGACCCACGAATATGATCCATGACTTATGAAATGACTCACTTTGCTTTCAGGATAGGGGATATGAGCGGTTTGATCTCAAAAGCAAAAGAAGGTCTCGCAAAATCCAAGTCAAAAGCTGACATTGTCAAATCACCGACGGGTGAGAACTTACCAAAGTTGGCGGAAGTGAAAAAGTCCGAGAACGAACTTCACTGGGAGGAATTGATAAACAAATTGAAGAGGCCGCTTTGTCTTTGTGATTTGGACTTTACGGATCTCAATTCAGATGATGAGATTGATGTACTTGGACCTGTAAATGTGATGAACGGCGTGCCACCACCACCACCAATGGTTCCACCCCCGGCTGGTTATCGAGCTCCACCACCTCCACCTCCTGGAGCTCGGTTACCACCCCCCCTTCCAGGCGGTCCGCCCCCGATGTTCGGTGTTAATCTTAAATCTACTCGAACTCATGCTACTGAATCTATCAACACACCAAAAAGTCCGCCACCTTCCTTAACTAAAAAGAACAAAAAAACTGTGAAACTTTTCTGGAAAGAAGTCCGAGATGATCCTATTATTTTGTCCAGATTAGACCAAAATAAAATGATATGGGACGAACTTTCGCCCATCCCAGTCGACACCCAAAAACTGGAACATCTTTTCGAAAGCAGAGCAAAAGATTTGATCACTAAGGTAAGCAAATTTATTATTTGTCTTGTACTTTGTCATTGCATTGTCAAAGTTTGTGGGAGCGGGATAAGCGTCCGCTTTTAATGAACGTAATTAACACATGCGAAAATGGGCTTCATGATTTACAACACAGGGTTACATTAATTGTTTTGGAATCAGGAATTCTTTTTGGTATAAGAATAATTAAGTAAAATCACGCCTAGCCTCGATTCATTTCAACCCAAACAATCTTGCCCTCTTCAGTTTAAATTTTTTTTCGTTTCTAGGATGAGTACGAAAAAAAAATGTTTTGTAAATAAAAACATTTTTTTTAATTTTGAAATTAAATTTTTTCGAAAATGAGTCTAGCGATTTTTTTATTTTTAGTCTTAAAATACTTCCTACTCATCCTAGAAACGAAAAAAAATTGAAACTGAAGAGAACAAGATTGTTTGGATTGAAATGAATCGAGGCTAGGTGTGAAATATAAATATTAAAAAAAAATTAGGGGTCGAATATAAAAAAAAGTTCTATTTCTTTCACGAAAATTAAAAAAATATATATATATATATATTAACGAAGAGTATATGTAATTTGACGCCTATCATGCTTTTTAAAGGGGAAAATGTTACTTCTATGCATTATCTTATTCTTTTAATTCATCTATACTGTGTATATATTTCCTTCGCATATTTCGGGAACCTAACAGGAATTGTGGTTATGCGGTTAGCAGATAACCACACTCCTAAATTAATTTGCTAGATGATAAGCTGCAGCAGAAAGATCAAATTAATTATAATTACTATAATAATAATATTTTTAATCATGAAACTAATAATGATCGGCGCTTACTATGTATATATGTATTAATAGAAATTATGGCAATGAACATGACTTTAATCATAATGACAACAATCTACCTAGCGTAGTTGACCGTTGACTAATATCCAGTGGCAAGCACAAATGACCGAAAACTCGTGACTAATGACTTTTGACCAATTACATTTGAGTCATGACTTACAACATATGCATTATGACAAATGACCCATAAGTATGACCCATGACTATGACTTATGACCGTTAACTTATGACCAATGCCTTATGGCCTATGACTCATGATCAATGAATTTTGACCGATGACTTATGACTCATAACTCGAGCCTATAAGCAATAAATGAAAATAACTTTAATTTTATTGACAATAATCTACTTCGGAGGTGATTAGATGGTGATGGTTTTTGAAAACTGACTAATTTGATTCTTGTATTCTTTGCAATATTGTTGGTGCTCGCACGCAATGAACGAAATGGCATGCTGGAATTTTACAGGAGGTGAGTCCTAATTTCTTGAATTAATTTGGGTGAAATTAATACTACTTTATATGGGACATTCTATGCCAAATCGACCACTTTTGACCCTGAGCCCTTTCGATTAGGTTGACATTTTTTTTTATCTTTTTCTACCCTATAGAAAACATTTTTCAGAATTTTTTCAAATTTTTTTACCTAGCCCAAAAAAAGTTATGGGTTTTTCAAAAAAATAACTTTTTTTCAAAAGGCCGTAACTTTTTCAAAAATTGACTTATCGGGACGTTCGAGATGATTGTCATTTTTAATTTTTTTTTCCAAAAAACTGACATTTTCCGCAAATTCTCTGAAATTTTCAGAGTGAGATTTTTTCGTTTTCTATTTTTCATTTTCAATTGAAAAAAAAATTTGTTAACTCAGATTATTTTTCATAACACTACTCTGAAAATTTTTTAGAGTGTACAGAGGGGTCAAAAGTGGGCGATCTGGCATGGAATGCCCCGTATATATATCGTACATGTGTAAAAATCTTTAAAATAAAGTTTATTCCCTGCTTAACATTGTCGTAATTAGCTTTAGTAGCCTTTCTTGCTCTTTCTCTTATAAAAATGTCTAGCTTATAGCGAAATCTTCATTTTGAATTAAATTGCTTCGCACTCTTCCAAAAAAAGTTCTCTGCAAAGCTGGACGTTGGCAATTGTCGTGGTTACTTGCTTTTTGTTAAATTTTTCGAATTTGTATTGTATTTCGAATCCGTATCTGTACTGCGAAACTATTATATAAATAATAGTTATTAACTCAGAAATACAATATTTTTATACAAACTAGAGTCACTATGTTTTTATAAAAAAATAAATATTTTATTTCATCGAATAGAAGCAGCAAGAGATGAACAAGAACAAAGAGATCATCGTATTAGATCACAAAAGATCAAACGCAATTAATATCGGTATGACAAAGTTACCACCTCCACGATCTATTAAGACTGCTATTTTGAAAATGGATGCAACTATCATGAACCGAGAGGGTATTGAAAAACTTCTGACCATGTTACCAACAGAAGAGGAAAGGTCAAGGATACAAGAGGCGCAGGCCGCCAATCCGGATCTTCCTTTAGGATCTGCTGAGCAGTTCCTTCTTACATTAGCTTCTATTTCTGAATTACCGGCAAGACTGAAACTCTGGGCCTTTAAGCTCGATTTTGAAAACTCCGAAAAGGTAGATCTAGATTTTGTTTGTAGCTTTACGATAGTTCTTATCACTATACTATTACATTTGGGAGGCCCTTTTATATATATACTTAGATATACAAATGATTTATGCTCATAGCATATGTTCCATGATCTATGTTCACTCAAATTTTCAAATTCAAGTTTGGAAAATTGAACATTTTCGAAATTTATAGTTTCCAAAACTAAATTTTAAAATTCAAAATTAAAGTTTCACAATTAAGGGTGTTGGAGCCAAGTTCTAATCTAAAAATTCGATTTCTTCATTTTACTTAACAAATATTAAATTTGAAATTTTTTTCGCTCTGTAGAATTAATCAATTTTCAACTATAATTGTACGTAAAGAGCGAGAAAATATCTAATTCAAATATTTTTTAAGTAAAATGAAAATATTGAATTTTGAAGTTATATTTTGAATTCTTTGTTTTTATGCAAAAAGTATCGAAATTAAATATTTTTTCGCTCTGTACGCAGTCTCGTATTTGAAAAAAGATTAGCGCTACAGAGCTAAAAAATATTTATCTATAATTTTCGTAGAGTAAAATGGAGAATAGAATTTTGAGCATAACACTTGGGTCTAACGCAATTAAACAATTTTGAACTGAACAAACTATATTTCTTTGACTCCAAAAAAAATGTTTTCAAGCTTGAAGTCGATGTACGGAGCTTACTCTATTTTATATTTCGGCTTATATAATGGCCTTTCAAAAGAATAAAAATGAGTAATAAGCGCGTGTAAGTCGAGTGTACTACCTCGAATAATACTGCGATTTCTCACAGTCTGCATTGCGAATTTCTAAAGTTGAAATTACGAGAACTTGCTTTCACGTTGAATCGCCAGAATGGTATTTTCAGAGTGAAAAATAGATATATGAAGTATGTGATGAGAATGTAGAAATGTAATATAGATGGAATGCGAGCAAGAGAAATAAAATGAAACTGAAAAGGCTGATATTTGTGACTTACAGGAAATTGCAGACCCTTTGATGGATTTGAAGCAAGGAATGGAGACATTGAGAGTGAATAAAACCTTTCGCGGAATTCTGAGCACGCTTCTCTCAATCGGGATATTCCTCAACGGAAATGAGGTTGGTATTGAGAGCCCGCAAATTATATCCGCTTAATCTGTCTTCAACGGATAAATTCATATTGGTTGAAACTTGAAGATCAATATTTTATATAGATGGAGAAGGCGTAGTGATTTAAGGCAATTTAAAGATAATTCAGAGGATTTCAAATAGTTTTATCCAATTTGAACAGATTTCTAAAAATTTTAATATACTTCAAAATATCTGAAAAAATTATAAGCAATTTTTAAATTAAAGAAATTTTAAAGACAAAATATTTCCATGAAATTCTTTTAGATCATTCGAATCCTTTTGAAATTCCATGCCACCAGGAATTGTTTAGTTAACTAAATACCGGGGCTAAGTCAGACTCAGGGTGTCTAGCGACCGGGAAATCCGGGAACTCTGTTGCCATAAATTCGTAATTTTCATTTTCTGTGTAAAATTGTTCTTATACAATAAAAACTTTGAAAAACGTAATTTATCTTATTTGAAAAGAAGGCGCGAATCACAGCTAATCTTAAATTTTAGAATTAAATTTTAAATTTTATGGTCCGATATCAATTTTTTGGTCCGATATAATATGTACGGAAATTTTTAAAAAGTCTGCGGGGTAGAAAGCCTGAATCGAACCATAAGAACTTCCTCTTAGAAGATCTACGGACGCGGGCTCCAGGGACCGGGAGGTGAACCCTCGCATTGGGCATCGAGAGGGGATGGTTAGGACGCTTGTGAACTTCAGCTTTAAGCTCTGTCTCGAGTTCGGAGAAATACCCTGGAAGATTTGCAAATTAATTCCTGCGTGGAGGGGGGGGGGGCTGAGGTCCAGGAAGATCTCGTGGGGACAACCTACCGAATACCCTGCATAAAGATAATTAGACAATAGACTTTACCTAAAAACAAAGGTAAGAAGTTTAATTAAATGTTTTAGGTAAAAGGATTTCAGTTGGAGTACCTCGCTAAAGTACCTGAAGTCAAAGATACAGTCCACAAGCACTCTCTGCTTCATCATCTTTGTCATATGGTGATGGAAAAGTTTCCGGATTCCACTGATCTCTATTCCGAGATTGGAGCGGTAACGAGAGCTTCAAAAATAGATTTTGATGAATTGGCTTCGAATATCTGTAAATTGGAAAGTGAATGTAAAGCATCTTGGGATCATTTGAAATTGATTGCCAAGCATGACGGATCCACGATGATGAAAGTCAAGTAAGTATTTTTCTTAAAAAGGGCAAAAACTTTTATTATTATTATTATTATTATTATTATTATTATTATTATTATTATTATTATTATTATTATTATTATTATTCGATTACACAATTTAGCTCTGTAATCTAAGCAAGGGATAATTTTTAATTATTGCTTATACTCTTTAACTATTTCAGGATGTCCGACTTTCTGGCCGACTGTGCTGAGAGAATAATAGTTTTGGGTATTGTACACAGACGTATAATAAATCGTTTCCACAAATTCGTTCTCTGGCTAGGAATACCATTACACCGAGTGCAGGATACTAAACCCAATGAGTTTTGTAGAATTGTTTCTGAGTTTGCTCTCGAATACAGAACCACTAGAGAACGAGTGATACAACAGCTAGAGAAGAAAGCCAATCACAGAGAGAGGAACAAGACAAGAGGGAAGATGATCACCGAGGTGAGTTCCATTGTAAAAATAGAGGAATTTCTGTTTTCTCTGTACATCGACTCTCTCAACGACTAGTGTACCCACAATGTACATTGGACGTTTCCCTCTTGTTTCAGGTTGGAAAATTCAGGACGAAAGAAGATCGAGCTGATGCGGAACTCAGGCAATTACTCGGTAGCGATATTTCGGATGTCGAGAGCTTGCATGGTACACTACCTTGGAGAAGGCAGAGAAAGGAAGGTGAGTTTTCATTTTTAAAAATACACGCCTTTAAAGTTGAAAGTCTGAGATGCAGTCGCTATTGTGAATTCCCATACACACGGCTGAACGAAATTGAATTGAAAGGTTTTTACATATGGAATTTTTCAATTGATTATGGCATCAGACGTACAATTTAATATTTAAGTTACTATGAATCTGTTAAAATCACTTAAAATTTTTTTAATTAATTGGTCATTTGAAACTTATTGAAATTAGGTACTGTAAATCTTATTGAATCCTTATAAAATTCCGTCAAATAGTATAGTCGGTTTTTATTCAAGTCATAGGAGTGTAGATATAGTTCCTAGAACCTCCCATCTTTTTTAATAATATTCTGGAGCCCAAGGGCGTAGCTTCGATCCTTTTTAAATGAAATCCTTGCTTGCCTACTTGTATCGTCTTGAAAGTCACTTGGCCTTCCAGCTAGTCTCCTTTACTCCCATGTTCTTCCTGATCATATTGGATTTTACATGAGATACTGTCGAGCATGAGAATAAGAAGCAGTGTCGGAAAATCGAAAACGGAAACAACGCGGATCTCGTTTGACATCATTTAAGATGGTAAAGAAAAAAATTTTCAGGAAAATTGAAAGGATTTTTCTTTAGTGGTACCGTGTGAGGAAATAGGCTTAATAACTGATTGCAATTTATCATAAATCAAATTCGTAATAACTAAAACAAAAAAATAACAATCATGCGATATTTTTTTGTATATTTCAGTTCGCACGTCTTTGGGTCCTCTGTTGAGGGATGAAACAACAGGTGGTAACTTGACTGATGGTGACGACGAGCTATTAGAATGTCTTGTGAAAACAGCCACTAAGTCGCCTGCAACGAGGACAACACCACGAGAACGAAAAAGGACCCGTCACGCCGATCGTAAGTCTTGTAAGTTGAAATCTCCGCACCCTGCACACGTTCTTGTCTGCGATCTGCTTTGGTGATCCTTATTTGTATAACAGAATCCAAGATCAAAATCAGTTAAGTTTTTTTTCAAGTACCCAAACTTTAGTCTGCCTAAATTTCATTTTTCGGAAAGTTAGCGTTAGTAATATAACTTCAAAATTCAATTTCATCATTTTACTTAACAAATATGAGAACTGGTATTAAGAGTAAATTATTTTTCGCTCTATAGACATACTTTTATTTCGAAAAAGAGTTGACCTATAGAGCGAAAGATACCTAGTTCTAATATTTGTTAATTAAAATGAGGAAATTGAATTTTGAGGATAGAACGAACCAGGCAATCGATATTGCAGATTTTCTCATACAATCTGATTTCTTTTTCGTCTCTTTGCACTTTATCTGCACAGTTTTCTCTCAATTTCTGTAGCTCTTCTTTTGCTTTCAAAATAGTATTAAGCCTAGCAAGAAGGTAATAACTGTAGTAAGCCATGTTGCACCAGACATGATTATACATATATATTTGGTTTTATGAATTAAGGTTTAGGCATTATATTATATTAAATTAAATGTTTTAGTAAAGGTCAGAAATGGCCATTTAAGGAATTTTAATATTACTCATGGAATTTTAAGAGATTTTAAGGAATTTTAAATATTCTCGTGGATTAATATTAACATATGCCCTTAAAAGATTTCATGAGGTGTTTCCAAGAATTTTTTTTAGAGATTTTGATGCATTTTAGGGAATCTTAAAGGAATCATTGATTTTTAAAGGATTTCATGGAATTTATGAGATTTTTCGGGATTTTAAATATTTTAGTAAAATTTTAAGGAATTTAAAGATGTTTCTAGGAATTTCAAGAGATTTCAGCGAATTTTAAGGGACTTGAATAGGTTTCCAATAATTTAAAGAGATTTTGACGCATTTTAAAGGATTTTAAAGTTCCTTGTGGAATTTAAAAATATTTCAAGAGATTTTTAAAAGATTTTGTGGAATTTTGAAGGATTTCATGGAATATTAACAAATTTGTTGAAGGTATTTCGTGTAATTTTAAAGGATTTTAAGTGATTTTTAAAAGATTTCGTAGAATCTTAGGGGATTGAAAAAGATTTCATTCGTGTTTCAAAAGAATTGAAGTGATATTATGCGAAATTTTTAAAAAATTCCAATAGCATTATTATTGAAAATTGATTCGCATTTTTAATACTTTTCTGTCAGGGAAATTCGTCTGAAAGTCAGGGAAATGTCAGGATGTTGAAAAATTGAATCTTGTGGCCACCCTGAAATTATATGAAATTTTTTAAAATTTATAATTCTTTAGAATCCGTCGAAATTATTTTAAATTATGTCTATTCCCTCTGTAAATCTATCAATCTAAAAAAAACACAATTTTCATACATCACGATTAAACTTTGAAATGCTCATAAAATTGTGATAGGTTTTTTACCGAAACGATGAAATACGTATCTTTTTTTATCGATAAATAATATACTTCAGTGCCAGACTATTCTGCGGTATATCGAAATGGTCCGGGACCTGCCCATACGATTTAATATGAATGTGGTCATATATTTCAGTTAGTCGGATAGACGCAGAAAAATCGGGAGCATGTAACTTTCCAACCACTCACGATAAAAGAAATTAAAATTTTAAAAATACTTTACTGATTTTGGTTTACTATTCTTTATTAGTAAAAATTTAATTTAGCGCTCTGTAATAATAATATCTTAAAAATTAAATAAAGTCTCAAACGTAGGGGTGTGGTGATATGTTAACAAAATGGTGATGGTTTTAACGGGTAGCCTAGCCTCTGTTCCTTTTTCTGTCCTACAGTAAAACGATCACGAACTAGAGAGAACAACACGACACCGGAAGGGTATAGGCCCTGAAGGGAATCGATCATATTCTTCCTGCAAAAGAAGGTTCGGGGTTTATAAACTTTTTTGGCATGGCTTTTGTAAATCTTTTCTGTAAGCATGACTCACTTTTGTCTAAATCAATTACATTTTTTCATTGTGCATGGTGTGTTTATTTTCATACTACAGATATTTAAAAAATTACAAGTTTTTTTTTTAACTTTTTCGACTTAGAAAAAAATATACAATATTAAAAAGATATATTTTTTAAATGTCTGTCATTTTTTCTGATAAAGTCCCTAAAACCAATATTTTTACAGACATTTAAACCTTAGCTGCCACACTTCACTAGAATAACATAGCTGCCACACTGGGGCGTTCCGTACCTCACCGATAAAAAATTGTATTGCTAAGCGGCTATTGACTTTTTCGACTTAAAAAAAATTTCTGATAATAGTTAAGAGTGGTTTTAGAAGACAGTATGGGATCATTTATAAAAAAATAATATTTAATATTAATAAAATTGTTGAATGTAAAAAATGAGAAAAATGACCATTTTCACTAAAAAAAAAAATCATAACTATTTCATTTTTTTATATTAAAAGTTAAAAATTGAATGGGATACTCTTGAAATATATATCTTTAAGGAAAAAAATCTTTTGATTGTCGGAGTTGAAAAAACGGTATGTATTATTTATTTACTTATATTTTATTTTGTATCTTCCGACAAACGGTAGATGGGACCACAACTTCAAATTTCTTCAAAAATGTTTAAATTGGACTTGATTTCGGCTGGGGTCAAATTAACCCCAGTGTGACAGCTAAGGCTTAAATTGGATTTGATTTCGGCTGGGGTCAAATTGACCCCAGTGTGGCAGCTAAGGGTTAAAAAAAACAATTTTTTGAGCAAAACTTATAAATTATGAATGTTTTTTTATTGACCGATCTATTGTCTAAATTTCACGTTGTTGGTCGGCGGAAATGCAACGCTTATTCCACCACTTCATGAGATTGCGCACGTAGCTCATTTCTCTGTGTCTACCTTAATTTGACTCGTTTCATTTGCAGCGCTTTGTTTCACCAATGAATTATACGCTGCACTGGCATCTTTCATCTGGTGAATTATTATAGTGTATTATATCACCATGATAACGCTGTTAAAAAGAAAAAACTATTTTTTCACATGAACGATAAAAATAGCGCTTCTTTTACAAGCTGCGAATTTCCATTCACACTTTCATTCACGCTTTTTAATTTATTTATTTCTCATGCAGTTTTTACACAAACTATCTCAATTTTCTGCAGTGATAGAGAATTTTATAAATAAATAATCGTTTCATGAAAACGAAATTCGGTAGTTTATTAAAGCAACTAGTTTAGATCCTACACAAAACTATTTATATATGAAAGAAATTTAAACTACCTTTCATTTACCATTTACTATCGAATTAGATCGTATATTTTCAAGCACTCAAAAAATGTAATTACTAAATTTCAAAACTGATTTATTATGTGAAACACTTAGTCTTACGTAAAATAAAAATTTGTAATTTTAAATCCCTTACAAGGGGGTCCCCACACTATTAGTGCCCAGGGGCCGCTAGGCTTAAACCGGCGCTGGTCCTATACGACTGCGCAGTAGAGTCTTATGGGTCTTATGGATGCGCATAAGTGAAAAATGAGATTTTAGGATGCGCAGTAGAGTAATAAGATGCTTAAAGTTGTGTAATTAACTCTGTTATCTAATCAATATACCGAATTCGACTTTGTTTTCTTAGTATCTCTAGTAGCTTGTCTATTAATATCTGAATAATAGTTGTTTTTCTACTTACGATCTATTTTACATCATAAATTATATCCAAATGTATTATATTATTGTTTCAGTGCGTAGAACATTGAAAAACGGTCTCTCGGAAGAGGAAAAGAAACACATCGCCGCCTACATAAAGGGCTATTGACTGTGATATAAATCTGCCCGAAGACTAATTCGTGCATCGAGCTATGCATTTGTTCGATAATCGAAAGCTAAATTCGGACACCGAAAAGTCTGAAAGATGAAGGAGAGTTAGGGTAAGGATGTTTGTGCATGCGTAGTAATGCCAAGAATGTAGATGAAATATTTTTCAAATGCAGTAAATATTTAATTAACCCTTGTGTTACTCAGGTTTTTCAGAACAAGTTTTCGCTAAAATTGTTCATTTTAAATATAAGATTGTTTCACTACCGATCATTTTTGCTATCTGCAACTTACCGAAAATTAAACTTATGTAATTCATTTCACAGGCACACAAAAAAAATTTTTTTCTGAGTCTTCGATGCCAATATGATATTCCTACGTACTAGGAATACATGTCAAAATCCTGACGTGTAGGGGTTAAACGGGTTGCATATTCGTTTTCAGTGGGAAAAAATACATAGGAGTATCATATTGGCATCCAAGACTCAGAAAAAAAATTTTTTCGTGGGCCTGTGTTTCCTATAGAAGTATAGTGAAACCAAAAATACAAAATTGTTGGTCTACGTAAATATGTTTTAAATGATAATTTTCTTAATTAACCGATGATTTACGATATTCCTGAGTTAAATAAAGGCAAAATTAAATTCTTATTTTTTAATCAGAGTAGAGGTAGGTTTTCCACTTAAAAGCAGAATCGATTAATGAATATCGTATATTACCCTATCTCTTCTGATCTTCCCAATCCACTCAATTTCATTAAGCTTTTTAGAATCTTTCAAGTAGTTCCGTCTGAACTTCTCCAGGATTAAGATGGACTTTTTTCCTCGTGAGAAATATGAAGTATATGCCATTTTAAGTAGGATGTAATTTAAAAATCACATTTAGCTAAACATAATAAAAATAACTTATTTCCTTAAGCGGAGGGAGCAAAATACAAGACTTATAATTTGTGGAGTTTATTAAGAGTTTCAGCAAAAATTAATCTATACTCAAGTAAAGTGCAAAAATGACTTAATTTTCAAGAAACAAATACCATAATTAATTGGCGTTATTTGAAATATCTTTTTCGTCTCTATTCTATTCCGTTTCATTTTGCATTGAACTACGACGAGTAAATCTTATTATCAGCTATAAAAACAAATTCGAAAAATTCGAAATATTTCTTCCTTGAAAAGAAGATTCTTAACGTCCTTTATATCTTTTTGCTTTTTTGGTGTCCCTACGCCGTGCTTCTATATGCATCGGTCTTCCTAGAAATAGTCGATCAACCTTCGACTGAATTTTTAAGGTGATAAGTCAATGCCGAAGTTAATATTAGAGTGAAAATTTTTTTAAGGAGTTAACTTTCCATAAATCGCGACTCAGCTTGCCTCTTACTTCTTGAGTCTTTGTGATCGATATATAAGAATTGAGTGTAAGCCGTCAATGTAACGTCATTTAGAGTGCAGTTAATCATTGACTTTTATATAGTATTTTATTTTAGGAAACAAAAATTTAACCATTTTCAGAAATGAAGATTTGTCTTTTTGAAAAAATAAAAACGGAATCCATATTCCAAAGATAGTACATATGACTCAAATTAAGAGGGTACAAGGGTCCGTAGCACACAAAATTAGTGGCGTAACCAGGGTGGCCACATGTCAGAGAAGTCAGGGAAGTCAGGGAAGTCAGGGAAATGTCAGGGAAAAACAAGTTTGTCAGGAAAATCAGGGAAATGCGAGTAGCTGTCAGGAAAAATAGAAATTGACATTTATGATAACTATGTTATTTTTGTCGTATTACATATATAGCTTTTATAGATTATTTAACAGATGTGTAAAAAAAAAATTGGACCCTTGTAACCTTTTAACGCCAAAAGTGGCTTAATCATTGGTATTAAAAGAATTTGTCTTGGAATAAAATTGTTGCCTTTATCGATTAACACTGCCATTCTTAAAAACTCATTTCAGAATCTTAAAAAATCAAACATTAAGGACATATATTCTACTTACCATAACAGCAAATTTAGTTTCGTCAAGTTTACGCTCGTAAAAAATATTTATT
>JAUESH010000043.1:18724979-18738779 GCA_032275165.1 Synergus magnus | reverse complement strand
TTAAAATTATTTAAAATGATTTGAAATACTTTAAATTCCACGAAAACTCTAAAATCCCTTAAAATTTCTGAAAATCTGACAAAATTTTAAATTACGGTAAATTTACGTGATCCCTTTACATAATTGTGTTTTCTTTCCCTTTTTTTTTTTTAGTTTTAATGCTAAAAATCTTTAAAAGGTATATTTATTAGTTTGTATGATGATCCGGCTATGCATGATTAATTCGTTTGGCAATGCTCTCTGGCATAAGCATTCGTTGTATTTTCGTTACAAAATATTTCCCTCGATGCGACTTACGCTTCTACTTGCTTTGAAAATCCGCCAAAAAATGTTTCATGTGTCAACGATGAACGTTTGGAATTATTGAATTTCGATCATTCTTTCATAATTTCTACAATTTTGAACACTAGGTTGATTTTTAAGATCACCTACTTCAAAATATTCAGATATTTAGAAATTCTATTTTGTGAAAAAGAGATGAGCAAACCTATAACTATTTTTAATTTACTTAAAAATTGATTGGATTTAACAATAAGAAAAGAAAATTCAATTTGTTACGAACTCTTTGTTCTCTAACGCTAAACTCAAAGTGATATTGAGACGTACAGTAAGCTTAGCCCAAATACCATATGTACAACACGGTCATCGTACGAGGGAAGGAGCCAACAGTTCTTAAACCATTTGGTCATTGGCAGTAGCATTCGGCAGTAGTAGTAACTCTAATTGACAGCAGGTGATAGATTAGTGCGTGAATTTGTGGTGATCTTTCAATAATTTGACACTAAATGGGAATCAAAAGTATATCAATAATTTTTTATACCTATCTATTTTTCCCTTTTCCTCATTAATCGGAAAAGAATCAGAATACAAAACTTTATTCCTTGCATTTTAAATAAATAAATTATTTGCTCAAGTATAGTTCATTTCAAAGTTTTTATTTTGATAGTGTAATTAGAAAGTCTAAAGTCATTTAATGTGTTAATTACACTCAGATAAAAGTTTGTTTGAATCAAAGAAACATTTCTTTAAATTAAAAAAAGATTCAAAGAAATTTTTTTAAGGGCATGTGGTAATTACCTTAAGAGCAAATTTAGTTTCCTGAACTATACGCTCGCAATAATAAATATTTTTTGCTAAAACTAGTCCATCTACCTCGGTTTCGTACAGACCTAAATGACCTAGTTTTAGCAAAAAATATTTATTATTGCGAGTATTAAGTTGGGAAAAATAAATTGATCGTATGGTAAAGTATCGCATGCCCTTAATATGAAAAAATAAATTTTTGTGAATTAAAGAAAATTTCTTTGAATTAAACAAACTTTTTTCTGAGTGTATTAGTAAGCTGTAGTATACTGTTTTTTTTATGAGTCCATTGTCCTTTAATGCATTTATCACTCCACTGTATCCTTTATTAAAAATCTTAATAATAATAGTCAAACCTCAATAAAAAAAATTCCAGGATACGCCCAACAAGCTCGAGCCTGTAACAACTTAGAGAACGGGGTGAGCAGGACCACCGAAGTAAAGAAAATCTATCTTCGGGAAGTGGCTGTCGGTACAGACCCGGAACTTCCTCTAGACGATTCTGACCATTTTGTGGAAAAATCTAAACGAATGTCTTTCAAGAACGAGGACCGTTCTCGAGCGAGCACTAACGGGCTTCGCAATAATCGCTATAAGTCTGCCTTCACTAACTCTAATCATCACTCCAAACCTAATTCCAATTATAACCAGCACTCCAGACCTAATTCCAACTCTCATTATAACGGAAACTCTCATTTCAATGGTCACTCTCATTCTAACGGGCTCTCTCATTCAAACGCTCACTCTCATTCAAACGGCCACTCTCACTCAAACGGGCACTCTTATTCCAATGGCCAATCTCGTTCAAACTCTAACTCTCGCTCAAATTCTAATTCTCGCTCAAACTCTTACTCTAACTCCAACTCTAAATCTAAATACCACTCCAACTCAAAATATCACTCCAATGCCAATCACACCAAGACTTCAGTAATCGAGACAAATGCTAACCTGATCAGGAACAACTTCCGGAACGGAAATCAGGATCAGAATTCCTCTGATAGTGACGAGACTGATTACACCCCAGTTCCCGTGAAGCAGCTGATCCAGGAGTTCGAAAAGACTTGTAGACCTGTTATGCAATACAAGCAAATCAGTCCCAAGGTCATCCCCATCATCAGACAAAACAAGCCTTTGAACAACGATATTTCTCGATTTTTTGAGACGCACACGATCCCGAACAAGTACGACGTTTGCCACAGGATACCAGAAAGAAAGGAAGATAGTTTTGAAAGGGAGAGTCTGGACTCTTACAGAAGCAACGGATATTTGTCCTCTGAGGATTTGGATGATGAATCACTAGACGATTCTCTTTCACCTATGAACTATTATCAATTTGAGGACCGAAAAGCAATTTGTGAAAACGGTTTTCAGAGGATGTCCAAGGGAAATAGAACTGCTTCGATGTCCATGATTGACGAGTACTATCGTAAAGAGATTATGGATTCTGACGATCAGGAAGGATCTTTGATTATCAATAGTAAAAGCAAGTTTATTGAAATCGAAACGGAAATACCAGCAGAGAAAAAGAATAGAGTTTTAGCCATGGTTGGAACTGAAGATGATATTTTGGATACCATCAAACATCTACGCAACACTCCGGTTGTGGACAACCTCGTTTCAGCTGACTGCAATTTTGGCACTGTCTGCTCAAATGCAGAAGATGGCAAGTTAACTTGCATGGCTTTTGGTAGTCGAGATTGATCATCTGCCTTGCTTTTGCTTTTTTTGTGCTTGCCAAGCTTGAAGCCTTGCTTTGATGTCCGTGATTAAATTTCTTTTTAAAAAATCAGACATTGTAGGCGCATGATTTGAATCTTAACTTCAGGCTTCACAGTCTTTCCTCCATTCCTTGAGTTTTCCCTTTTTTTCTCGACCGAATCCATTTCAAATCAGCCAGGTTCTACACTTGAAGTTGCAGAATCTCTCGGGATGAAATATGTTGTTTTTTAGAGGAAATTAGGTGATACGTATTTTTGCGATTTGTGAAATAAAAATTTTTTACGGAGTTATGCGTATTTGAATTTTTGGCTTTGTTTTTCGAAAAAACCCAAATTTTTTCTTTAAACTTATAGAACTTTTGAGCTAATTGAGATATTTCAGATTTCTTTCCAGATTCTGGTAGAGTTTATTGCCTTCCTTCGAAATCCGCGAGAAAAATTTTTTAAATGTTCAAAATTAACAAAATGGCTAAATAACTTTTGTGGCCAGGAGAATTTTTTTTCATAAAATCGAATTCTCGCATTTTTCTTGTAAACAACAATAGATACGAAAAAATGTTAATCAACAAAACACCATAAGAAAAATTGTTCCTGAAAATTCATTTATTTTGTTGAAAATTAATATTTTTTGTTTGAAAATTTTAATATTTAATTGAAAGTCCATTTTCTAATTGAAAATAAACTATTCGGTTAATTATTTAGTTAAAAATTCACCTTTTTGGTTGAAAATTAAACTTTTTAAAAAGCGTTTCAAATTAAATTCAATATGTTAACTGTATTCATTGAATTTCAAAGAATTTATTCCCCTATTTTTGTGAAAAAAATCACCCTATTTCCCCTGTTGTTTTGAGAGCATTTTGTGCTGTGAAGCCTGTAACTTAGTATTTAATCATTTCTCGAAGTCAACTCACTGATGAATTTGTGATGGATCATCAAGTTTTTATCAAGTTTTAGGATAATCACAAAACAAACCTGTATGTTGGTTTGTTCATTAATGCAACCAATTGAGTATTTTCTATATTTATTAAGAGCTTATAATGATTTAAATATTTTATCATTGTTTTCTTGTGTTGCAGGTAGCAAACTATTTGAAAGTAACTACCAGGGTCCGAAGATATCAAGTTACCAAAACCTAGCCAACTACAATACAGCACCTCGTGGTTGGGATCAGTCCCTCTCATTCTATCGACCAATTAAATTTGAAAAGCCGCCAGAAAAACTTGTTTACTCTGATTTTTAGTCTAATGACTTTCTCCTGTTGTCTCGGTATGTTTTCCCATCTCATAATCTAAGTGTCTGCTACGCTAAAAAATCCTCCTCGCCTACCAGAGTTTCTTTTACAAAGGTCTGACAATCCCATTATTTTGAAAGGCAAGTGTCTTATTAATGAATTTCTTTCATTTGACTGAATTTAAAAAATTCTATATATTCTATTTTAATTTTCAGACCATTCAAAGGAAATTAGCTAAAATACTCCGTGGTGATGAACCATACAGCATTTTGAGCCCCTAAAAGATGCCAAAACCGATTTTCATCTTATAGAGATAGATAATATAGAGATAGATAAAGCTCGTAGATAATCTCCGTAAAGTCATAGATGTATCCTTATATACATTTTTACCACTTTCCATTGAGTTTTTGAGTTTCATTTCACTTATAAAATATAAACATAATGATTAACATCTCCTCTTGATCAATTTCTTTTCTTATTCCTTATTTTTTGCTTCCGTCAGTGTCAATCTTGCATTTTGATTTTTATTATTCCTATCTACGTTATATAATGCTAATTGTGGAGAAACAATCGTTGTAAATTACTCGTCGCAGATTGTGCTTCAATCATAATTTGAGTCTGATGTATGCTCGCGTCTGAAAAATACGATTAATGTTTATTATTGTCAACGTCAAATGATGTAATAAATAATTGAGTCGAAAGTTTGACATTATAACCATGACACTGTAATTATAATTGTAATGGCTGTATGTATAATAAACGTTTAAGCCAAGTTTAAAATTTATTTTCAAGTATTACGTAAAAAAATTAGAAACTTCTCTCGCATAACGCTGATATTTTAAAATAAAAATTTAATAAATCTCTAATGAAATAATTTTAGTGAAATTATTGTTTCCAAGATGCACTACGTGGTAGTAACCAATATAGCTTCTCAAACTGTAAATAAACTGTATTAATTGGTTAATACGTGTGTCTAAAAATTTGTGTATTATTATTATGTTATTAAAATATTTTAATATGTACTGGAATTTTAACTGGAATTTTAACTATGGTGACAAATAAGTTGTCCTCCTAAAAGTAAAAGATTTAAATCCATTGTGTTACTGCCTAAATATTGATTTGCGTTTGTATGCTGAGGAATGAATTCATCTCTCAAAAATCTTTCAATTTCTGTATGTGAAATTTATATAAAGTCAATTTTTAAATAAATATTTTAAAAAACCATTAATTAATTAATTAATTAATTTTACTTACGAGTCCAGCATTTTTAAGAATAATTTGCTTTTAAAATTAATAATATAATTAATAATAAATTAATCATTTAATTAATTAATTAAGTAATTAATAATAATATCAATAATAGAAACAATAGAAACCATAGAATCCATCAGAATCTTAAATGGGTGGTAGGCGCGCAAAGCGTGCAGGGAGGCGTAGCCCCCCTTGTAATATAATATATTATATAATATTCAGTCAAAATCATTACTGAAAAGATTTAATGAGCCATCTCCTCTAACTCTGGATTGACACAAAAGTTACCCAAATAGAGGCTTATCAGATGCTTTGGCTATGAGTTTGTCTTTTTTATTGTCAGTTATAAAACATTAAAAAACTTGTATGTATAAGTATTATGTGTCGACTTCCACCAAGTTTTAAGCAATATTCAGTGGGACTTCAGTAGGCTTCGCGATGAAGAGAATTATATGTACCTCTTTTGTACGCCTGACGCGAAAAAATGGAGATTACACGCTTTTGGGTGCAAACCCGTGCTCGCGAAAAATATCACAATTCCTTGCAAGGCGAAGTGTGTGGTTATTCACGATCCTTTTTTTATTTTCTCTAGTCATGCATCTTATTATTTCCGCGAAAGTCAATTACATACTTGTCAATAAACGACAAGAACCAACGATTTGTGGGTACCAGGTAAGAAAAACAATCACCAACCTGAATCGTCTATAACTTATTGATATTTTATTTTAAAATTCCGCATTTTTCTAATTTATAGTGATTCCCTATCAGCTTCTTTAAAAAAAAAACTTCTCGATAAATTTGAGAGTTTTTGCTTTTAACAGCTAATAATATTTAATATATTTAAATATTTGAAAATATTTGTATTTTGTCGAACCGGATGAGAAAATCATTAAACGATTTTTCAGTAAAATTCTCAATTAAAAAAAAATGTATAATTATGTGTTAGACACATATATTATCTAAACATAGATAAAAATATCATAAAATGTTACATCAAAGTTTTATTGCAGGTGCGCAAACTTAAAATTATGTCTTCCAGATAAGAGTTTCACAACATTAAAATACGTTCAAGTTCATACGTGTTATACTAAAACGTGGAGTTTAAAAATTGAAGAAATAGTTTTTTAAAACTTTTTTCACAATGTATTTTACCAGATTTTACATAAAAATTGTGTAAAAGATATAGAAAACACGATGCTGTCATTTCTTTCTCAATCAGATTTCTTTTCTAATCCCGATTTATTTTACTTTATATAGTCAACCGAATAAAAATTATTTTTATTAACTCATGCTTTGATTAATTAAATATTTTTCATCATATTGCAGTCATGTCCAAAAATCGATCCAAAAAAACTCAACATACACGTGATAGCACACACTCACGACGATGTTGGCTGGCTGAAAACGGTTGATCAATACTATTATGGAAGTAAGATAATTATAATACATAATTATATGACATATCAAAAAAAAATTCTTTTTTTAAAATACAATTTTTTAAGGTCGGCCAAATATACAGGTGGCAGGGGTTCAATTTATCTTAGACTCTGTGATAGAATCCTTGCAACAAAGTCCTGAAAGGAGGTACAAATTAATTCTTAATATATAATTAAAATTTTCGACTAATTTTCGACGTATATTAAATAAAGTATAGCTTTTCCAAAAAGACCTTGAAATTCACTTTTTTATAGAAATTTATGTTTTAAACTGAGATTATTGACAAAGCTTAAGTCATAATAAGTTTATGACAAAAAAGAAACTACCCTGGCGAAAGTTTCGGATTGAAATTTATTCCGAATAAATTCGAAGTATACCGAATCATTCTGGAATTTGTATCCGAAAATTAAATATTAAGGTACTGACTATTCTTACGGAATATTTCGTAAGAATTGACAGTTCCAAATATTAAAGAAATCTTAAAGTAGCGAAAATTTTCATATTTTTTAAATCAAATAACATTTCATTATAACTTATCAATTTTTTACTGATACAAAAACATTAATTTATGCAAAACAGGTTTATTTACGTAGAAACTGCATTTTTTTGGAAATGGTGGCAAAAGCAAACTGAGAATGTGAAGAGGATCGTAAAAGACTTAGTGAATGAAGGAAGATTAGAATTTATTGGGGGAGCATGGAGTATGAATGATGAGGCCGTCACACATTATCAATCCACTATTGATCAGTTCACTTGGGGTCTCAGGTATATTTTTCATTATTTTAATCAATTTTTCATTATTTTATTCATTAACTTAATATTATTTTTATAAATATATTGTACTTTTATAGACGACTGAATGACACTTTTGGCGAATGTGGACGGCCTAGAATTGGTTGGCAAATCGACCCCTTTGGTCATTCAAAAGAACAAGCTTGGATGTTCACTCAAATGGGATACGATGGTTTAATTTTTGGTCGCTTAGATCAAACAGACAAAGAAACACGCTTTGAGAAAAAAACTGGAGAATTTATTTGGAAGAGCAATCCTAGTTTTGGTAAAATGAAAGAATTCTAAAGAGTTCACTTTAATATTGATTTAATTTTCTTTGCCAAAAGGTTCCCTGCTGGAAGTAAACGGATTCAAACGGATAGGAAATAGCGGATTCAAATGGATAGAAATTTTTTATCCGCTTGAATGAGCACGTTGCATCCTTTTCAATCATGTTCTATCGAATTTTTAAATCTTTATCCATTTTAATCCGTCTTCAATGGGAAAAGATTATTCAAATAAAAAGATATTATTTAAATGGATAGGCGGATAGCCAACGGATACAAACAGATCGAAGAGTATAAAAAAGTATTGAAACGGATACTTATGGATAGATGACGGATTAAAACGGACAAGGTTTCAATTCATTTATTTCCAACAGAATTGGGATTTTAGATTCATGAGATTTTTATAATGCCAGAAAAAAATTAGTGGAATATAATGAGCGATTTTTTATTTTAACTATTTTTTATCTTCAGGTAATGATGCCAATTTATTTACATCGATACTTTACGATTTATACAGTTCACCATCTGGGTTTTGTTTTGATATTACCTGTAAAGACGAGCCACTAATTGATGACCCTGATAGTCCTGATTACAACATTGTTGAGAGAGTATGTTATTTTTATCAATTTATTTTACTCTATTGAAATTTGTATAGCTATTTCATCAGGAGGATATCTTTATCATGAAGTTAAAATTTTACTAATTTCAATACATAACTGAAAAATCAATTAATCTCACTTATTCATTAGTTAGAATTGTCGGGTGTACTTCCGAAAAGGTCAAACCTCCGATTTCCTTGAAACTGCCTATACCTATGTATTTTGATGCGCTGATTACGAATATGATAGTGCAAATTGGCGGAAATTTGATTTTCATGATGAAACCATGAAAAAACCATAAAAATAATGGTTTTTTTCCACTTATCTTTACAATTTCCCTTTACCATTGCCCTTTACCATGATTTTCGTTTAGAATGATTTCTCTTTACAATGTGAAGACTCATGGTTAATGGGTTTTTTTTAAAATGAAAATCGATGTATGTCTAATTTTCTCGGAAACTATCACTCGTAAAAGGAGGTTTGCCCTTTTCGGAAGTATATCCGAATTGTCTCACTGATTTAAATTAGTAAAACTTGTCACTAGATCAAATTTAGAGAGATTATATCCATGATAAGTAAGAAGAGTGAATATTTCTACGTACAACAGAATTTTGATAAGATTCAAAAAAATTGTACTCTACAACTGTTCAAATATTTATCATTCATAAATTATTTTTTCCTTTTATTCTGAATTCTTAATTTTGTATTGCATGATTATTTACAATACAAACAATGGAATCTTGACAACAGAAATATTTCTTCTTGAAAATATTATTTTTAGAGCATACACAATAATTACATATTTATATCATAAGATATGTCAAATTTCATATAAACACTTCTTTCATTCTCTTTTTTTTTTATTCTTCAGGTTGGAGAGTTTTTAGATATGGTAAGAGATCGAAGCATGAGCTACAAAACAAACAATATCATAATAACAATGGGTGGTGATTTTAATTATCAACATGCACAAACATACTTTGGAAATCTGGACAAACTGATAAGGTTCTAAATTATAAGTACAGAATAATTCATAACTCGTTATTATAAATATTTTGATGAAAACTCCGTAGGTAGAAGTTTTGCCAAATTTTGTCAAATATATTCATTTATTCATTTTATTTTATTAATATTATATAAATTTATATTATGTAAATTTAAATAATTTTTTTAATTTCTGACGTATACTGAGCAATAATTAAACTATCAATTCGCAACCACTTTGCGCGCGAAATACCACAATTATACTATCAATTTGCAACCCCTTTGCGCGCGAAGTACCACAATTATTTCCATTTTTATTTTGGTTTTCATTCTTCACTAATGATTACTAATAATTGACAATTTAACAAATCAGAACTTCTTTATTGTTTAAAAATAGTTTTGTATTTTCAGAAATATAAATTCTCGACACGGATCTGAATTTAACGCTATATACTCGACACCATCCTGCTACTTGAAAGCATTACATAATCTTAACGAAACTTGGACAACAAAGGATGATGACTTTTTCCCTTATGCTAGTGATCCAAATACGTATTGGTCTGGATACTTTACTTCCAGGGCAACACTCAAGTTCTTTGAAAGATTGGGAAACAACTTCTTACAAGTAAAGAAGATATCTTAATTTGGAAATGATAGATGTAAGCATTTTCTTCAATTTTTTTCTATTTTCAGGTTGTAAAGCAACTTTCAGTGCTAAATAATCTATCTTCTGAAAACAATTATTTGGACAAATTTCGAGAAGCTATGGGTGTATTACAACATCACGATGCAGTTACTGGTACTGAAAAACAACACGTTGCTGAGGATTATGCACGAATTTTACACGAGAGTATCAAAGGTGGAGAAGAAATTACTTCCACGGTTATGAGGTACCATAATAAAATTGATTTCCAATTGATCATAATTTAATTGCAATGAATTTTATATACAGGGTCTCACAAATGTCCTGAGACATCTCTATCGATTACCGATGTAAAAAAAAGGGGTTTTCATTTTAAAAAAGGTGGACCTGTATAATAATAATTATTATTATTACTTTATTACAGTGACTGGTTGAAGAAAAATGGAAATTCCATTATGTTATCACCAGATTTCCATTCTTGCCTTTTGCTCAATATTAGTTCCTGCCATCATATAGAAAGAAAAAAAAATTTTGTTGTCACCTTGTACAACCCAACGAGTCAACCTCTTACAACTTATGTCCGACTTCCTGTTTCTAATACATCATACAGGATTAAAGATTCTTCAGGTACTTCATAAATTAATTTTACAACATTTTTCGAGATTAATTATAATTAGTTAAAGTTCTACAATAAAAATGAATTTGCAGAATCTCTTATAATTATATATAATATTTCTTATAATTTTTAGTAAAAGAGAATTTTCTTTTTTGTCTCTATAGGAACTGAAATTGTGACTCAAATGGTACCAGTTCCGGATGCTGTAAAAAATATTCCAGGTCGTATTAGTCAGGCTAGTTTCGAATTAATATTTTCTGCTGAAGGAATACCACCTTTAGGGTTTAAATCTTTCTACATCAGTGAAATCAAATCGAAACCTGTAGCTGCAACAAACTATATTTCTGGAAATGCAGTTCCTGAATTAATTAGTACTGACGTGTGTATAATTTCATTATTTTCATTGTATCTTCTTTTAAATATCATTTAGAATAACTAACTAATCTTATTTTCAGATGCACAATATTTCCGTTGATAAAAATGGTAATATTCATGTAGAATCGAAACTGAAGAGGAAGCTCAGTTTTAAACAATCATTTTCCTATTACGAAGGTTCGCAGATAGGAACAATGATGTATGGTGGCAAAAATTCTGGTGCCTACATTTTCAGGCCGAAGCAAAACACGGGTGCAATATCCTTTAATTACACAGGAGCTTACAGAATATTTAGGGGTTGGTATTAATCTCCTATTTTAAAAAAGTGGTGTAAGGAAATGTCTCGAAAATCTCGCATACATTGTTGTTGCAAACCTGATTGGCTTTTGAATGACTTGAAGTTGAAAGAAGAAAAAAAAAACTAATGCCGCCAAAAAATTTCACGAAAACCTTCGAAATTCCTTATTAAAATTCCCTTATTAATTTAAAAAAAAATGTTTTGGGCAACCAGAATGAAAGATTCGTTTTATTATTATTATTACTTCGTGCACTTGTTTCAGGTCCATTGGTAAATGAACTTCATTTAGTTATTAACGATTGGATTAGTCAAGTTGTGAGAGTTTATAATGGACAGGAGCGTATTGAATTCAATTGGCTCGTTGGACCAATTAACATCACGTAAGATTCTAATTTTTTTTTAAAGTTATTACGAGATTTAAATATACAATGGAATCAGGAAGAAATTACACTTTATATTTAAAGGAATAATGATTAATTTTAGGGACTTTGTTGGTCGAGAAGTAGTGACTAGATATACAACAAACTTGAGATCGGAACAAGTTTTTTATACGGATAGCAATGGGCGACAGATGATGAAGCGAAAGAGAAATTTTAGACCCACTTGGACTCAAGAATTCCAAGAACCGATTGCATCAAATTATTATCCTGTTACAACAAAAATGTATTTGAAAGATTTAAGAAATAAAACGAAATTGAGTGTTCTTATTGATAGAGCTGAAGGAGGCTCAAGTCTCAATGATGGAGAATTAGAATTGATGGTAAGAAAAAAATTCTAATAATAAATTCAACTAAAACATTAAATAAAATCAAGAAATTTTTGAAACATAAATTTTGTAATTATAGTTGCATAGAAGGCTCGTGGAAGACGATGGTTTTGGAGTGGGGGAAGCTCTTAATGAAGAAGCTTTTGGAGAAGGATTAGTGGTTCAAGGTCAACATTCTGTATTCTTGGGTGATGATACAGAAGAAGCTCTTCTGAAAGAAAAGAATGAAGCTATTTTAATGGCTCTGAAACCGTGGATTTTTATAACTCCTCTTAAAAGCATTTCTTTTGAGGAATGGAGAGATCATTTTAATATGCAGGTCCTTATAATTTATATAACATACTCAATATGTATATTTTGATATTTATCTTGAATATATACTTATTTTTCAGGCCACTAGTCTCAGTAAAGTCTTGCCTCCAAATGTTCATATCTTAACATTAGAACCTTGGAAGGAAGATAGTGTTTTACTGAGATTGGAACATATTTTCGAACTTGGCGAATCTTCAAAATACTCAATTCCAGTGCAAGTTAATATAAAGGTACCGCACTAGAATTTTCAAGAATTTTATTTATTATTTACTATAATATCACCCTTTTATTTTTAGTTAATAATTTGTTTAAATTTTTTAAGATACAAATTTACTTTTCAGAATTTATTCTCAGCCTTTACAGTAGTAGCAATTGAAGAAACAAATCTTTCTGGAAATCAATGGCGTAAGGATGTAAAGCGTCTACAGTGGCAAGCTGGAACTCAAGAGTTTACTAAACCAGAAAAGAATTATGATTTGCCAATCAACCCTAGATTTAAACGAAATGCTGATCATATAAAAGTTGATCCATATAATATAGAACTTAAACCCATGGAAATTAAAACATTTGTTGTGAAAATAGCTTTTCGGAAAGTTTGAGATTTTTTTTTAAATCGCATTATTTAAATTACATCGGATGAAAAGTACCTTGTACTCACAATAAATAATACTGCATAAGTATATCTGTAAATACTCAAAAATTGCCAACACAAAATATCCGAACTGTAAAATTCCCGAATCTAAACAATTAAAAAAATTGTTTTAATAACTATTTATTTTAATAAAAATAACAAATTTTATTTTTCGAGATTTTTTAGTCGTTCTTAATAAAAAAATCAACTTCAGTATAACATCCGTGTAATTTATTAAATGCATTTAAAGCAATTTCAAAAATGAAATTGAAGAATTATATATTATAAGTCATAAATCTTTTTCATACTTTTTTGTGTGTCAACATAGACTTTTTTCGTCATAAAGCGCTATCTGAGGATATGCAACAGGGTAGTAGTAATAGTAGTAGATCTTGAAAGCTCAACAGCAATAATGTATTGAAAATTACGTAAGAAATAAGTAGATTTGGTACTTTGTACAAAACTTACATTTATTGCATTTACATTTTCTTATTGTGATGACTTGGTGTGATGTATTAAAAATTTTTTTAATTAAATTTTTTTTCGGAAAAATACTGATACCCCCAACTATATTTAATCATTTTTCAAGTGACTTTGCTATTTCAAACTGTAGAATTTCTGCATATAAAATCTATTCACTTGTTATCAAAAGTTAAATCTACTTCACTAGTTTACATTACAAAAATAATCCTGAGTGAATCAAATAAAAAGCAAAAATTTAAATTTGATCAATTTACGTATTTTTGATATAAGGTACATCCGGTTTTAATGAAAAAAATTCGATTCTCTTGTTCTGAG
>JAUESH010000043.1:18694983-18709266 GCA_032275165.1 Synergus magnus | reverse complement strand
GACGTCATATGAAACTCTATATCCAAGAGTCAGCGACAGTGTATTAAATTTTAAGACATTATTTTTTTCCGTGTAAATTTACTTTGAAAATAATTCTGTATTAAAGAAATTTGTAATCTGTATTGTTATTTTTAGGTGGAACAATATTTGTGGATAAAATAGAATGGGAAAAAAATATTTCGTTCATTTGAACGTTCAAAACTTCTAGTACATGCAGAAATATAAAGATTATACATTATTATACATTATACATTATTATACATTATACATTATACATTATACATTATACATTATACATTATACATTATATAATATACATTATCCGTATAAAACAAATAATTTTCATATTCTGATTCACTTAGGTTCCATGAGTAAAGTTTTATGATATTCTAGCAATATTTCACTAACTTGTATTATGTTATCCAGGAAATAATTTAGATGTTGTCAACGATTCCAAGTCTTTTATGACTGCATGGAATTCAATATACTGATTTAAATTTAGACTGCCGGGTCTGTCAAAAAATACCGAAATAAGTTATGCACGAAAGTGGTTTGAAAGAAAATATGCACTTTCGCCCCAGGTGCTGCTGGTGAACATAATCCACCTTTGTTCCGACCGAGTGGAGCGTAATCAAACGCGATAAGACTGCCGCGTCAGTTCATGAACGTTCTACATCTACTTTTCCTTTCTTTGAGTGAGTTAGAGGTCGTTTGTCATCGTACAGAGGCGATCAAGATTCCTCACAAGGATAATAAACATTTCATACCTCGCATTAAAGTCGAAAAGTAAATACCTTCCTCATGCAGTTAGGTAAAACCTTGCGTTATTCACAGTCGCCATATACCTGACAATATCGATGATTATATTGTCAGGATAAATATTTTTTACCCGCGTACTTTGAAATACCAACTGGACTTTTTATGAGTTCATGAAATGGAATTTTAGTACATAGGGTAAGAGCACCAATTGTTGGCACGTTCACCTATTGTTGGCACCCCCTTTTAATTTGCTTTGAACAACAGGAAAATGAAAGTTTTTATCGTATTTTGCTCACACTGAGAAAAAAGTTTGTTTGAATCAAACAAACATATCATTGATATGCGGTTGATATTAAACTTTGTTTAATTTAAATAAATTTTTACTTTGACCCCATATCAATTATATGTTTGTTTGATTCAAACAAACTTTTTTCAGAGTGCATATTATAGTATTTCGAATAGACTACGTTAAATATTTGCATTTTTCTATTGTTTTAAACAAAATAAAGAGGGTTGCCAACAATAGGCGAAGGTGCCAAGAGTTGATGCCCTTACCCTATTTCAAGATAAATTTATTGCAAAGTTATTTTAATTAAATTAATAAACTGCACTTTATTGATGCATTTCATTCCTCCGAATGATTTTTTACTCGTCATGATTTCAAATTTTCGTTTATTGAATAAAATGGAACGTGGATTTTATTATTAAAGTAGCATGCGAATAAACATCGGGTACGTATTTATTGCGAATCTGATTCTCTGCTTTCCACTTTAAGAATGCGGCGTATTACCTGCGGCTAGACTCGTTGCAGACTGCAAAGGGGCAAAGCCGGTTTTAAATGTTACCGACAAAGTACAGCAGTCCGCACAGTCTACAGATAACGTGAGTCAGGAAGTGTATAAAGAGTAGGCATGCAATAGTAAGCGATGAAATCAACGAATCCGTAATTTCTCTTGCAGAGATAAAATTATTATTCATTTACATTTAAAACATACATGTTGCATGTCAGGGGAAATCTGCAAGACAGAAAAAAATCGTTAAAATCGTCGTGAATATTATACTTAATCTATTAAAATATCGAAAAAAGTGTAAAAAAGTTATCAATTGTTTTAAAGCTTTAAATATGCATTGTTGACTAGATTATTTACTGTGGTCGATCGATTTATTTTGAATTTATCTTGAATTCTTTGAAATTGCCATTTAATGTTCAAAGAGGCCGAAAAAAGATTCATCCACCTAACCCGCTACATTCACCCCCAAAATCAACCCCTAAGCACAAAAAAAATTACTAAAAATTCCCAAACTTCGAGACCTAAAATTTTATTCTTTTAAATGGGTTCATTTAATGTCCAAAGAAGCCCAAAACATTTTCATCCACCTAACCCTCTAACTTCACCCCCAAAATCATCCCCTAAGTACAAAAAGAATCATTAAAAATCTCGAAACTTCTTGGGACATTAAATGGACCCATTTAAAAAAATAAAATTTTAGGTCTCGAAGTCTGGGTATTTTTAATGATTTTTTTTTGTGCTTAGGGGTTGATTTTGGGGGTGAACCTAGAGGGTTAGGTGGATGAATCTATTTTGGCCTTTTTTGGACATTAAATGGAACTATTTAAAACAATAAAATTTTAGGCCTCGAAGTTAGGGAATTTATAATAATTTTATTTGTATTTAGGGGTTGATTTTGAGGGTGAAACTACACGTTTAGGTGAACGAAACTCCTTGTGGCTTCGTTGGAGATCAAATGGAACCATTTAAAACCATAAAATTTTAGGTCTCGACATTTGGGGATTTTTAGTGATTTTTTTTGTGCTTAGGGGCTGATTTTGAGGGTGAACCTAGCGGGTTAGGTGGATGAAACTTTTTTTTGCCCTTTTTTTGAACATTAAATGGAACTATTTAAAACAATAAGATTTTAGGTGTCGATTTCAAGGGATTTATAATGATTTTTTGTGTGTTTAGGGGTTGATTTTGAGGGTGAACCTAGAGGTTTAAGTGAATGAAACTGTTTGTGGCTTTTTTGGACATTAAATATAGAACTATTTAAAACAATAAAATTTTAGGTCTCGAAGTTAGGATTTACAAAGATTTTTTTGTTCTTAGGGGATGATTATGAGGGTGAACCTAGAGTGTTAGGTTGATGAAACTTTTGTAGGCCTCTTTGAAGACTAAATGAAACCATTTAAAAGAATAAAACTTTAGGTCTCCAAATTAGGATTTACAATTATTTTTTTGTACTTAGGGGATGATTTTGGGGGTGAACCTAGAGGGTTAGGTGGTTGAATCTATTTTGGCCTTCTTTGGACATTAAATGGAACTATTTAAAACAATAAAATTTTAGGTCTCGAAGTTAGGGAATTTATAATGATTTTATTTGTACTTAGGGGTTGATTTTGAGGGTGAAACTAGAGGTTTAGGTGAACGAAATCCTTTGTGGCTCCTTTGAAGATTAAATGGAACCATGTAAAACCATAAAATTTTAGGTCTCGACATTTGGAGATTTTTAGTGATTTTTTTTGTGCTTAGGGGTGTTTTGAGGGTGAACCTAGAGGTTTAGGTGAACGAAACTGTTTGTGGCTTCTTTGGACATTAAATGGAACTATTTAAATCAATAAAATTTTAGGTCTCGAAGTTAGGATTTACAATGATTTTTTTGTTCTTAGGGGATGATTTTTGGGGTGAACCTATAGGGGGTAGGTGGATGAATCTATTTTGGTCTTTTTTGGACATTAAATGGAACTATTTAAAACAATAAAATTTTAGGTCTCGAAGTTAGGGAATTTATAATGATTGTATTTGTATCTAGGGGTTGATTGTGAGGGTGAAACTAGAGGTTTAGGTGAACGAAATTCTTTGTGACTTCTTTGGAGATTAAATGGAACCACTTAAAACCATAAAATTTTAGGTCTCGACATTTGGGGATTTTTAGTGATTTTTTTTGTGCTTAGGAGCTGATTTTGAGGGTGAACCTAGCGGGTTAGATGGATGAAACTTTTTTCGGCCTCTTTGAACATTAAATGGAACTATTTAAAACAATAATATTTTAGGTCCCGATGTCAAGGGATTTATAATGATTTTGTTTGTGTTTAGGGGTTGATTTTGAGGGTGAACCTAGAGGTTTAGGTGAACGAAACTGTTTGTGGCTTCTTTGAACATTAAATGGAACTATTTAAAACAATAAAATTTTAGGTCTCGAAGTTAGGGAATTTATAATGATTTTCTTTGTACTTAGGGGATAATTTTGGAGGTGATCCTAGTGTGGTAGGAGGTGAAACTGTTTTGGGTTTATTTTGACATCAAATGGAACCATTTAGCACAATGAAATTTTAGGTCTCGTGCTTTTTACAAAAAAATAATTTTTCTTTGTCGTAAACGTTGAAAACTGCAGTTACATGAAATTGTCTTAAATTCTTTTTAATCCAGCTTGATTTCGCCTTGAATTTAATTCCATTCATTTGGATTCTTTTGAATTATTTTGAGTTCTTTTGAATTTCTTCAAATACTTCTGAATTCTTTTAGAACATCTTGAATTCTTATCAATTCTTTTTGGATCTTTTTGAATTAAAATATAATATAATGAAATTATCAAAGCTTGCTCTTGGTTAAATTCCATTGGACCTATGTTTATCTCACGCAAAGCGCGATATTCCCGTGTAGTCCCTAGGGAGAGACAAACCCCAGACACAGCCACCCGATGAAACAGGAGGTCTTGCGCGAGGAGAGGTATCTCTCTCCTGAAATTTTCTTACGTTCGCATATCGACCAGTAAAGAGGAAACCCGGAAACTGGCCACGACAAACTCGAACATTTGTATCAGAAAATCAGAGTTTCGAGCAAGGAACCTCCCTCGAAGCTTCCGGTACACACGAGAAACTTCTGCTTTCCACCGTCAATATTAAATTAAATCGGCACCTCGCTGCCCTCAATTCTAACTTCCATCCTCGATTAATAACATTTATGTGTAGATTTTACGAGATTAATGCGGTAATTAAAATCTCGATAAATTTAATTCTAGACTTTAATTATTAATTTATTATGCACAATTCGTGGAATGGAGGTAAAAGCTTCCGTTTCAAAGTTTCGATAGTGACAATCGAATAAGTGAATAATCCAATTATTGACATATTGATGATGAATGGATAGGACGAGAGTGGATTTGACGTGGAAGGTGACCAAGACAGGGGCGACAGGTGTCGTTAATTTTCCGCGGAAATGGGATTTTGACGAAAAATTCAAGCACTCGCCTATCAGGAAGGTAACACAGAGAGAAGGACTTTCTACGCATAGCTTCCTGTGGGATTCCTGGGAAAGGAAGATTCTTCCGGAAAAGCTCGAGATTCCTCTAAAAAGCCAGTATGCCAAGAGCAGGCGGTCAGAATGGGGTCGCGGTTCGTTTTTCCCCGATCTAGTTTACCTCGGAAGCGGAAGTTGGTCTTCCCTCGTATGAGAAAATCCCAATGCGGAGTGAACGAATTTCCCTCACGACTAGGAGGACATGCTGGAGCAAGGAGGAAACTGGGAGAAACACCTTTCCCAGAGGATCGTCTGATTATGCAATGTTCGATTTTTCAAGAGATTCGAACTTGATTTATACTCTTTCGCGGATTTTATTCCAAATTCAATGCATTCCCAATGTTGTTTCTTATCGGATATAGCCGAGTGAAATATATTCTTCTAAAGAATACCAGAGGTTTTTATTTTCGTTGGGCTTAGATTGAGTCATTTTTACACTGAGGGTAGTTAAAAGAATTAAAAATGTTTTACATTCTTCAATAATCAAAACTTCTCTTCAATGATCTGAAAATTTATTTCTTATTTCCGGGATTATTTCCTTGGATACTCGATTTTGAAATATCCATACATAAAGGTGGTTTATTGCATTTGACTTAAATCGACACTTTTAAAGCTTAGATCCGACTCTCTTTAGAATTCTATATTCTTGCATGAAAATTCCCCTGCAAAATTTCATGGATACTGTGTCGATTTTCAATATAGCAGGCATCACAGTCATTCCCCTATTCCCCTTTTTACATTCTCATCATCAAATGAGAAGGTATTGGTTTTGTTTGAAAAATGACTTTTGCTTATTTGTTTCCCTATTTTTCCCCTATTTTTCTCAAAATCCCCTATAATCCCTATATTTGAGAGTTTTGTCCACTTTTTCCCCTTTTTTCCTATTTTTTTAGGCTGCGATTGAGTTTTCTTATACTACTCAAAAATGCGCGTCACAATGTCTGGGAATTGTAAAAATCCGGGAAATTCCGGGAATTGTTCTTGATTTTATTTTTGATGTGGGAAGCGCATTTCTTATCATTTAATTTCAGTAAATAAGACTGAATAAGATTATATACTAGGGTGCCCAAAAAAAGTGAGTTTTTGAATTTTCCAAATGCTACTCTCTAAATTTGTTCGGTTTGGTGAAAAAATACTGCCATAAATTTTCTTTGATTTTTAAAAAATTGTTTAGAGGTTCCGCTAGGCCGTTTTAGGTCTAGAAATGAATTTTCTCAGTTATCAATTTAAAAAAATATAAAGTTAAGTCAAAAAAATTCTTTCACTCCTAGAAAGTCTTTTTTATTTATTGAGGAATAAGCCCTAAAATTTATAAAACAAAACAAGATTTTTTTGAAAATAGTGTCGGTCTTAAAATACGAAAATTTGCAATTTTATTACAATTAATGGTCTGAAATGGATTTTCCAAAAGTTTTGAACGTTCAAATGAACGAAATATTTTTTCCCAATTCTATTTTATCCAGAAATATTGTTCCAACTAAAAATAACAATAGACATTACAAGTTTCTTTTATACAGGATTATTTTCAATGCAAATGATTCAATATTTTAAAAATGTTTCTAGTTTGAAATACAATAAATACAGAAATTCGTTCATTTGAACGTTCAGAATTTTTCACTCATTGAAATGGCCCCTAAACATTTTTTTCCTGGAATAATATACATAGGACTTCTTCTACAATGCAAAAAGAATATTCTCCATAATGAATAAATTAAAAATATTTATACCGGGTGACAGAAAAAAATATTAAATTTCGAAAAACACCAACAAAAACACACGTTTCTTATGCTAGTTATTTAATATTGATTTCGGTGTAATGCTTTGACAACTATTGATTTTTTAGAATTCGTTAATATATAAATAAAAAATAATAATTAATTTATAATTAATAAATAACTAGCTCGCATCTGTTTCAGGTAAATTACAGATAAAAATACATTTCAAAGTACTATAGGAATCTTTAAACCATAAGAAATGTGTATTTTTGGTGTCTTTTCAAATTCTGTTAAAAAGATTAAAAACCTTTTTAAATTAATTTATTTTTTACGTATTCTTTGCAACTCAACTGCGCTACTTTTTTCATAAAATTTAAATTCTTAAAAATTATTAAAACATTAAAAATATATTTTTAAAATAAATTGTAATATTGTTTTAAATAGTTCCATTTAATGTCCAAAGAAGGCGAAAATAGATTCATCCACCTAAGTCTGTAGGTTCACCCCCAAAATCATCCCCTAAGTACAAAAAAATCTTTGTAAATCCTAACTTTGGGAACTAAAATTTTATCCTTTTAAATAGTTCCATTTAATGTCCAAAGAAGCTGCAAACGGTTTCGGTCACCTAAATCTCTAGCTTTACCCTCAAAATCAACCCCTAAGCACAAAAAAAATCATTAAAAATCTCGAAACTCTTTCGGACATTAAATGGTACCATTTAAAACCATAAAATTTTAGGTCTCAAAGTTTGGGGATTTGTAGTCAGGGTGTCTAGCGGACCGGGAAAACCCCTGGGAATTTTTTTGGACCGGAGAAAAACCGGGAAAAACCCGGGATTTTCATTTATGACCGGGAATTTTTCGTATTTTATCGAAAAAATCGACTTTTTTCTACTTTTTCTACTACTTCTATTTTTTCTACTTTTTTTCTACTTTTTCTACTTTTTATATTATGTTAAAATTTCTATTTCTATGTCCGGGAAAAAAGCGGGAGAAACCGGGAAAAACCCGGGAATTTCAAATTGCCTGATCACTAGACACCCTGGTAGTGATTTTTAGTGATTTTTTTTCTGCTTAGGGGTTGATTTTGAGGGTGAACCTAGCGGGTTAGGTGGATGAAACTTTTTTTCGCCTCTTTGAACATTAAATAGAACCATTTAAAACAATAAAATTTTAGGTCTCGAAGTTAGGATTTACAATGATTTTTTTGTACTTAGGGGATGATTTTGGGGGTGAACCTAGAGGGTTAGGTGGATGAATCTATTTTGGCCTTCTTTGGACATTAAATGGAATTTTTAAAACAATAAAATTTTAGGTCTCGAAGTTAGGGAATTTATAATGATTTTATTTGTGCTTAGGGGTTGATTTTGGGGGTGATCCTAGTGTGGTAGTGTGTTTTGTGTTTCTTTTGACATCAAATGGAACCATTTAGCGCAATAAAATTTTCGGCCTCGTGCTTTTTCCGAAAAAATAATTTTTCGTTGTCGTAAACGTTGAAAACTTCAGTTTCATTCTCTGAATTTGGTGAGCAAAATTTAGTAGCCACCCTGTCTATTAAAACCCAATTATGATAGGTGGCGAAACATGCTGTGGCAAATCCCCTTTTTTCGATGAAAAAATCCCCTATTTTCCCTATAATTGAACTGCTGAACCACTGTGATCCCTGATATAGATTTGCGAAATACATATTGCATAAAAATTCTAGATGAATGCAATAAATATTTTTTCATCTCGGGAATCCAGCTTCACGATTCTGCAATCCGCTTCCTTGATCTCTACTTTTCTCAGAATCTTGTGCTTTTCGTATAGACAGGTCTCTCTTTCTCCCCATTGCCGTCTATCCGCCCCACCCCAACTCTATCCTCACCCTCTCACTTTCACCCCGTAAAGCTTTCCCGAGGGATGTTATTCACACCCTCCCATGCATTTCTGCAACCCTGATCCAAGGGGAAGCAAATGCTCTTCCTCCAAGTACTGGAATGACGAAGCCGGAAGTGCGTGTCTGCTTTCTTCATTCAATCTCCCACAATTCTTATATTTTTTCCATAAGCTTCTCTGAAATACGTTGCGAACTAAATTTCAAACTAAATTTCCACCCGAGTCACCGGGACACCGGCGGCAGTAACTGCTCGGGGAAAATAGAGTAGAGGAGGACGAAAAAGCAGCGAATTAGGAGATGATTTGGCGGACTTCCGGTCACAGGAGGAAGGGGAGAAAGGATGGGAAATTGAGGTGGTAGTGGAACCTATCTCTGGAGGTCTGGAGTCTCGCATCTGGGGTTGGGCGACCTTTCCTGACCCGGATTTATGGAGAGGGTCTGCGAAAGCAGACCACCACTGCCATATTCCCGGGGGAGAGATACCTGTCGAAAATCCAGGTAAGACCACATGGGTGTTGTTTCGGTCGAGGGTACCGGGCCGGCCGGTATAAAAACTGCGATTTGCCCGAAAATCCGGGACTTCCGTATCAGGCGGCCATGAAGCCGGATGCAGTGGCCTTGGGAAGATTTCATGGACAAATGGGTTCCCCGGGGAAGGCCTGGAACCACCCCAAGTAGATTTCCACGGCGAGGAAACGCGCGCCGAATTCACAGGATCACAAACCTTGCAGAGGTCGTCGAATTCTCACCTTTCCTACCGCGATCAAGATCATACTCTAAAGACACGTGCTCTCATTCATTTCAGATAGTTAGGAACAAAATTAGTTTTTTTTGCTTATGTTGTAGTATTTCTCTTACTAAATTTGATTTTTCTTAATGTATTTTTTTTTTTTTTATGAAATGTATGTTTAACTGAACTGGAGAGGGAGGGGTCACGTTCCCGAAATTAATAACTGTCGTAAATATTTCCTTAAAAGAATTACATCTATTTTGTAGGCACCTTGATATTTGCGTGGAGGTGTCATGTTGATAAGAGTCAAAGTCTAAGATATTTATGATTAAAATTGTGAAAGTTCCATCTGAGGGAAGAAAAGGAACGAGCGGTAACATATCAGGGGTGCATTTTGAGAAGAGGTACGAGGTGGATGCGGAATTTCCGCGCAGACTCAGCGATTTTGTGCGAGGGTGGATCGGAACTATATAGAGAGGGTTGGAAGGATCAGTAACCTGGCTTTATAGATAGCCGGCTTCGCAAACGCAAGGCAATCGTTAAGACCGAGATCGTAACCTTTCCACTAAGCTTGTATGCTAGCGTATATTTATTATCATGAAAAGTTTTTCTTCCACGGGAAATTGAAATGTGAACGAAACTCGAAGGGAATAATTTCAAGTCGCAAATTGTATTTAGAAATAATATTTCTAAATACAATTTGCGACTTGGAATTATCATTGTTTTCAATCAGGAGTCTAAACTAAATTGTTTGAATAGTTTTTATCTAATTCGACATTTTTATTCACTTTGCTGTGTGAAAGTGCTCACTTTTCTCGAGTCATGTCAATTTTTTCATCATAATTCTTGATGATAAAGAGACAAAGGAAATTCCAAGGTGTCCCATTTAAGATGTAATTGCGATTCTCTCTACGTTAACGACGAGATCTCAGGACTATCCTGCAAGTTGCAACTCGATGCAACTGTGGTTCTAAAGTTCGGTTGGTGCAACCGACCCGCTTGAACGGAGTTACGAGGGTATATAACTACATACGTATATAACGTAAAACGTTAAAGCTGACGCACAACACGTAAGTCGTAAAACCTGGTAGAAGATGATGCAACTGAGCACGATACACATTATAACTTGCATCTGTGTAAAACTCACTCGAATAGGTGTCCACACAACTAAAACTTCACATCCTGTAATAATCTAACTCTTCCAGGCTTTAGATTTTGGAAAGTTACATGAAAGGCTACTCACATGAGTCATTTTAATTCCGCTTATCATTCGAGTATTGTAGGTAAAAGTAAATAATCAAGTATATATTTGTATTTATTTGACTGATTTTTGTAACTATGAATTCGATCTCGGGTGTTCCATTTAACTATATTTATATTTTTTGTGCTCATTATTTGAGCACTGCTTTCTCAATATGATGAAGTTGCACTGATTCTCAGCTATAAGTCATGGAAGTGTATTAGCAAGTTTATCCCTTTCAATCACTAGCTTTCTATCCATGTCTATCCTTAATCTAATCATCTCAATCCTTTTCTATCCTCTTTACAATCTACTAGGAAGCCTCTCCTTTTCAATCCATACCTTTATATTCACATCTATCCTTGTTTAATAATTTCAATCCTTTCCTCTCTCTCTCTATATACCACTGATTCAATTAGTGTATATACGCTGATGAATCAGCGGAATTTCGCTGACAGAGGGCGTGATATTCACTGATTCATCAGCGCAAATACGCTGATTGAATCAGTGGTATACTTATAGCTGAGAATCAGTGAAATTCCACTGATTTAGATTAAGAGAGTTGCTTCCTCAGAGAGGAAGCATAAACGATTTTCTTAAATATTAAAAAATATATTCAATTCTCTTTTCTCAAAGCAAAGAATCTTTTGATTTCATCATTCATACTTTAAATAAAATGTATTAATATTAGATTACACGATTTTACGATGAAAAAAACCTTTTACACTCTTACATTTGCTTTGAATTTTGGTTATTTGAAAACTTATAGATAAAAACGAAATTTTTCAAAATTACAAATAAGCATAACTTGCTTAATATTCAATTAAATGCATTAATCTTACAGTACGGAGAGAAAGCTATGGTTGGGCCAACCATGAAAATGAAAAAATATGGAGCAACCATATCTATAGTTGCTGCAACCATATCTATAGTTGCTGCAACCATATTTATGGTTGCTGCAGCCAAAGTTTGGTCAACGCATCCATTCAATTGCTTAGATTAGCCATTTTTTTGGTTGCGCTGACCAAATTTTGGCTGCTGCACCCATAACTATGGTTTTAGCAACTATAGATATGGTTGCCCCATATTTTTCCATTTTCATGGTTGGCCCAACCATATATTTTCTCTCTGTGAGGTCAGTCGATTCGTCTCCACGCAAGGAATCTTTCTTCCCTTTACATAAGCTTTGAATTTCGATTATTTGAGAACTTATAGTCTAAAAATAAATTTTACAAAAATTATAAATGTACATAACAGTTTTAAAATCCGATATTTTGAAAAATCCTTGGGCACGTTTTGAGATATTGGTGGTGCAAATCAACCCTACAAATTTCATCAATATATCTACAACTGTCTTCAAGTTTTAGTGGCGACAAAATACGGCAACACACACACACACATCCGGACAATTAATTAGAATGTTGTATTAGAAATTTATCAATTGAGGAAAGTTTAATTAAACCATTTTAAAAATATTGGAAAATGTAACGACTACAAAGCTTCCTCTACGAGGAAGCAAAAAATTGGATAAAATATGAATACCGCAAAATTCAAAGGTTCCAGAGATTCTTCGACATTTTCAGCATATTTTTCGAAATTCCCTACTACATGGTTTTCTCGAGTGCAGGCATTTACGATAAGATTCAAGTTTTATCGCTTCCAAAAGATCGACCGAAGACAGAGGACAGGAAAAGTGGGTCCTTTCCGGGGCCAGTTCGAATTCTCTCGTAAATGATGTTGCCATAATTTCCGCCCGCATGGTTGCGAGCGCTTTACCAACGAAAATAGCACGATCGGCGAGTCACAACGGTGCGAAGTCGATTCGTAATTCAGCTCTTATCTCCCTGCTAGAATCTCGGTATAAACCGGCGGCGGGTCCGACGTACCAAGCACGTTTATACCTATATATTATACGTATATATCCGTTCTCGCGGAAATTGCCGAAAATCCTGATGATTTGTTCACGCGGCCGCCGCCAGTGGCATTTTAGGGGCAGAATCGGTGTTGAAAAACAAATAAATTACTCTCCTTAATTCGTGCGACATCCGTGTAAACAGAGTTAATCAGAGAAAATATTGGATTACTGCGGAAGCAAATAAGTTCACATCACCAAAAGTTGTCATCATTGTAGGGACCACAACATTAATTTTGGTTGTCCTAAAATAGTACATACAAGTAGGGAAAAAAAATGAATAAAGAGGTGTCAGAGTATGTTGACAGGAGAGTGACGTTCGAGTCGGATCATTTTCAAACGAGGGGGAGGATAAGTCTTTATAAATGATATCTTCTCTGACGTTTTTATTTCTGGCCTTTGCTCTTAAGAAGTGGACAAATGTTATATATAATATGCAAAATATCTTTCTGAGCCTTTTCAGCGAGCAAAAAAAAATGTCGTTGATTTTATTTTGGAAAAACGGTGAAAATAGTTATATATAAAGTATTATTTATTTTTTTGCATTCTTTTTTACATAAACTTGTAGTGTCAAACACGCTTTTGTAATAAATTCCAACTCAATTGCTTTTGAAATTTGAAGCTTTGGAATGCTTTGCGATACGCATGCTTAAATTTTTAATGGCTTGAAATTTGATAGCTCTTTGATACAAAATCGTGCTTAGTCTCTTCACTTTTTCTGAATTTAAATCAATTTACTTTATGTAATTAAATTTAATTACTTTAAAACTTTAGTACTTTTCAAATCAAGTCATCTCCAATTCTATTGTCTTTGAAATTGACGTGCCTCTTGAATTCCCATTCCTAACAATTCTAAGTGCTTTCAAGTTTTCGTTTTACTTTTTTTGTATTTTGTATTTCCCTTCCAATCGGATTGCTTTTCAAATTGGATTTCTTCTCAAATTCAAATGCCTCAAAATTGGATAACATCCCCAAAACCAAATCGCTTTTTAAGTAACTTTCAAGTATGTCGAAATCCAAAGCTCGATCAATTTTACCTTTAAAATGATAAATCTGAAAATCTAGATGTCTCCAATTTGTAAAGCTGAATGGTGGAAATTGGCAAAATCTAGTAAAGTCGAGACTAGGTCGCAAGAGAGATGTGGCATAAAAATACCACAAACCTTAATCCTATTTATGACACGAGACAAACAGCGATCCTTCCTTTCGTTAATCCCAGGGATTAACTCTCCCGTTTTGTCCGCAATTCTCCCTCTGTGGAACATTTTGAATCCAAGTTGAAGAGTAAGCGGTACTTTTTTTTCTATCTCGCACACCCTGATTCTTCCTACTTCCTGTATTCGGCGGGTGCCCTAATAAATGGAGAGGAAGAGAGCTGTCACTGTTCTTCATTAATAATCCAGACTAAAATGGAGCTAAATGGCAATTTTTTAATGGTGGTGTAACCCCATTAAGGATGTTCAATATTCAAAGTTTATCATGCTTCACGCTTCTCTAGCTACATTAATCTGTTATACAATTACGTCTCATCATTATGCCAAAATATATTTTACCGAGATAATATTTTCGAGGTAAACTATTGCCAATATTATTATTATTGCCGTGCAGAGTTTCACAGCGCGCCTTTGTCAATAATTTATGCTTATGATGATTTTTAAAAATCTTATGTTAAAATATCTTAAGGGGTCTACCCACTTTAAAAATTTCAAAAAATCGATTTTCATTAATTTTTGTTTGAGAATGTTATAGTATAG